>JASDQU010371065.1:160389-202891 GCA_032191745.1 Picea mariana
ACGATGAAGTGCAGTGGGGTGCCTTTTACCCACATCTGTGAATGGAAGAGGCCCTCTCCTTCTTCTGGCTCGTCTGGTTCACCAGGTTGGAGCTTGGTGGTAGCAACGGTGGCACTGAGTTCCACGTCAATGGTCCATATTCCCCTTTCTGGTTCTAGATCAGAGTCATAATCTGCATCTGATTTAGAGGATTTCAATTCGACCACTAGTGACTGCTTTGAGCGGAAGTTAGCAGTGTTATGCCAAGGTCTCTTATGGAAGTCACACCACTTCCCGGTATCTTTCTTTGTCTTTCCGGTGTCCTTCTTTGCTTGTGGCTTGGACTAGTTTTCATGATACTGTCCATATTTTCTCTATCCTTTGTTCGGTGGTTTGGGGCCGCCCTTTCCTGTCTTTTGTTGTGCGGGGTTCCCAGGCCCAAATTGCCGCGTCTTTTGTTTGAGCTTCTGCTCAATTTTGATGACATATCGGTAGGCCGTACCCAAGGATGAGATGTCTAGAAATTCCATTTTAGTCTGGATGTATCTATGCAGAGAACCACAATACTTGAGAACTAGATGTCACTCCGAATCTTTGATACCCAACTTGGTGCGCAAGGTATGGAAGATATTTGTGAAATCTAGCACTGCTTGGTCTCTTTCTTGCTACAGTGTGGTCCATTTGGTATACACGTTGTCATAACTTCCGACAGGGCATTATTGTTCCTTAATAACATCCTTGAAGGATTCCCAGGTGGACGTGATTGAAAATAATGAGGTTTCCTCTGTTTCCTTTTGCTCACAGAAAGTTTCCCACCAATCTTTGACATGGGGAACGACTTTGAGGAGAACAAAAGTAATCTTTTATTTATTCGAAAAGTTATGGAAATAAAAATACCATTCTAGTAGATTCAACCACTTGTCTACAACATCTTCATCTATATGATCTTCAAATATAGGAATATCGAAGTTTATTTGTACCTTGAAGGGGGCGGTGCCTTCGTTTGAAGAAGATGTGTCGCCTGTTGGTAGCTGCCGAAGGATTTGCGCGAAACTATCCATCATCTGATTCCTCTGTTGCATGAGGGATTCCTCAATCAATAGTTTGAAAGGATCTCCTATGCCATCATATTTCTTTTCTCCTGCCATGGGAGGTCACTTGGGCATGCGAGAGTTTCTTTCCTCAAGAGAAACAAGCTCGAGACCCAACTCTTTGTACTCTGACCTCGTTGGGGACATGCATTAAGACGATAAGGAGAAGACCGCTCTGATACCACTGATCCAGATTTTATGAGTAGAACCAAATGAATAGAGATTATTAACAGGTGCTTAATGCAAAATAATAGAGATACAGTAAAACTGGTTTTCTATTCAATAACGAAATAAGCTGAAACTGTAAAATGCAACGGAAACAAGCTTGCTAGAATGGTGGAAGCTTATCTCTGAGAAGAGATGTGACGGCAGCACGCATTCGCAAGAAGAAGGTTACAATGAGGCTCTGAAGGCATTTTTACAATAAGCAAGAATGCCAAAAACCTAACCCTAGGAGATGAAGTGTCAAAAGTCATGTGGGCCCCGTTTGGGTAAGTTAGTACATCAACTTCCCGGGTCGTAACTTTTGCATACGATCTCCATTTTAGGTGTGTGATAGCCTGTTGGAAAGGTATCGTCGAGGAGATTCATTTTGGGGGATAAATTATTCCTTCAACTATCATTGAAGAGCTCGATCCCTAGAAACCTTCATTTAGGCCCTCAAAATGGCCCCAGAAGTTAAAACTGCTAAAAATAGTAAATTGCCAAAATTATCAGAAAATTGTTTTGAGCCAGTTGGAAAAGGTGGGTGGCCACCGATATCCATCTGGATCAAAAAGGCAAAAATGAAAGAGAAGTATTATTCTCATATTTAATTTTAGAAATAAAATATCTCCTTCAAAACAATAGAGAAGTATTATTCCCGTTCAAAACTGCAGACATATAATTTCAAAACTATTCAAAACCACAGAGATATAATTTCAAAACCGCAGAGAAGTATTATTTCGTTCAAAACCACAGAGAAGTATTATTCTCATTCAAAACCACACATAAGTATTAAAAATTTATGTTTAAAGGCTAGGAATTAAAATATAATGGCTTATATAAACTCTACATATAATTATAATTTATTTGTATTTATAAAAACACTTTTAGAGTTATTGAATATGAAGAAGAATATATATTTTGGTTGTTTGTATTTTTCACAAAGTGTTTTTTTAAATTAATGATGTTTCTTCTTAAAGTTCCATGACTAATCAAATTTATCATGATTATTTTTGTTATATATATTTAAAGAGTTTTTAAAATACTTTTGGATAAGGAAGAATAATATATATTTTTACTATTTGTATTATAATATTGGTTATTTTTATTTTATATATTTAAATAAATTTAAAATTATTTTTAAAGTTAATGATGATGCTTAAATTATTTTAAGATTAACAAGTTTATGTGAAAATAAAGGAAATGACATTAAATATTCTTTATAATGTTTTTTTTTTTTTGTAAGTGAGTGTAAGTATCTGTACTACTAAAAAATGATATGATACAAAAAGGGGAACTACCTAGTCTGTCAAAAAGGAAACCAACCCATGGGTTCCAGAGAGGCGTTATCTGAGATAGTAGAGGGGTATGGTTGGACCGCCACCTTGGGAAACCGGTCCAGACCGACCATATCCAGTTTTTGACAAGCTAATCAAAACAAAATGTAAAAAAACACAACATAGAATTGATTCTGACCTCGCAACATGACTTGATCATTGGCTAACCAGGCGCTAGTCTAGGATTATGAGATGCTTCTTTCCTTCATCCGCCTTGTTCTTTCTCTCCTCCTTCTGGACCACCGTGCGAGCCTTCCTGATACGGGCTGGTGCTCCATTCCCGTCAGCTGGCGTGATGTCCATATGATGGATGCATCGAAAGTATAGGTGGAATTGGGTTGCCACTCATTCCATCTTCTCCCTCTGGTCCTTCTGGTCCTTGTTAATCCTTTTGTACTAGCTTCTAGGATGCTGAGGTGAATTAGGATTTATTTTAGCATTTTTTTGTGGTCCTTGTTATCCTTCAGGCTGACATCTTTCCTTTCTAAGCTCACTTTTCCTATTAACATATTTGTTCGCCACACCATCTCCACCGTCTTGTGGTAGAGGGTTTTTCTGGGCAACCTGGCCCCTAGGTCCGCTATACAGTCTACTTCGTGAATTAGTTCCTCCCAATCTTTTCCCTTGCATTTTGAAGTGATTTCCTTCTCCCACCGTGTGATGGTCTCTTTTCCTTTCAATTCGACCAGCATATGAAAGGTGCCCTTGGTGTCTCGGGTCACTTGCTCCATCCTTGAAACCCTCCTAGGGATTGTTAGAGGTTCTTTCCTCTGGGGGTTTCTTTTTCTATGCATTCTCTTCATACGCACCATCTCAACTGGCTTGTGGCAATTTTTTCCTTGAATTCTCCTCCTGTTCCTATCGACACAGGGGTTCCTTCTTTCCCAGTTGTTATCACTGAAATTTCATCCGCAAATGGTTACAAGAATCCAGCATCGTCAAACAATTATGAGGTCATGCATTGACTAAAATTACCACAAAATCATTTCCAAAAGGTTCAAAACTATACAACCAGTGATAAAATTAAGGTGTTCTATGACTACACAGGGCACACGCGCACATGCTCAAACCAGAAACGCAGGAAAAGCATACATGTGCTCGATGCGCGAATGTGGTTGCTAAAATCCATGCACATCTGAGAACGAAGCATTTATGAGATTGGTCAGCCTCCCACCCACTTCTAGTTCAGCTTCCAAGTTTTTATGACACCCAAATATGGACTGGATTCGACTGGGTTGCTGGTCAAAGACCTAAAAATGCCCTAATTAGCCTCTTTTCACACTACAAGATGGTTGCAGAATACCTCAAAGAGGTGCTATAAAACAAGGCCATGGGTGCACTTCATTTTTAAGGAATTCATTAGAAAAGTTATGCTGCTGCTATTCTCTTGAGGAATCCTCTATTCTCATCAAGAGTATACTAGCACCATTACATTGGGCAATCCATCTCACCTCTTGAGTGGATTAGCTTGGAATTCTTTTACCATTTTCATTCAAAGTTGTAAGAAGAGCTTATTTGTGGGGGTCCAAGAGCCCTCCCTTGGAGGAAGAAGGGACTCATAGTCCTATTTCTTCTTGGTGTTTTCTTTCACTAATATAATCCTTGCCATTGGTGACATGAGTCTTATTGGTTTTTTTGTTCTTATGTCTTTATGCTCAATAGTTTAGTTGTTCTTTTATTTCTTAGTTTAATTCTTAGTTTTTATTTTATATTTCTTTCTCTAACCATTTCCTTTATAACTGTCCTGCTTAGATAACCCAACTAAGCTTGTAAGCACCTCTGTTTTGCTCATCTAGGTGGAAAAAGCGGCGTAATAGATTGACGAGTCCGTTGGGGAAATGTATCAATTTCCTACCCCATTTGGGTTTTTATAAATCTTCTTTTGGTTTATTTAACCTGCATGTGCATTAACCGGCCCAGGCCGACCTGCAAAACATCCAATTCCAAGTTGAATTGAGAGAATTCCATCTGAAATTTTCTTCACGGTCGTGTGTCTGTTGTGCGCGGGTTTATTGGCCCACAGTCGCACATCATGCGCACGTGCACCAAAATCACAGTGTTGTTCTAAGCACCTGTACCCAAAATCCCGTTTCGGTCTATGCACAGGTGCTCATGCCTCTGTCTACACTGAGACCCGCGCACCTGTGCAGAAAAATACACATTGTAAGGTTTTTTGTGATTTGGGGAAGGCCCCTAGCCTTATTAAAAGTGATTTCATGCATGTTGTAAGCTGCACCACACTTAGTTCCCTCTTCATATAAAGGGATTAGTCAAAACACATAGGCACTTAGGGGGTTTAAAATCATTATTTCCTCTTTTGCTTTCATTTTGCCACATGGATGGATTTCTTTGACTAAAAGTATAAGTTGGAATCATTTGTAATCACATAAAACTTGCATTGGGACTAGAAGTTGGATAACAATCGCTTAGTATGCTCTTCTCTCGCGCTTCCAAGCGACCTTGAGAATCATAAAAATATTGTAGGATAATTTCATCTCCCTTAAAAAGACTAAAACCTTTAGGAGAGGACAACAACCCCTCTCGGGACTCCTCTTAGTTTATTTTTCAAACAGATATTAAGATTGTAACGGGCCCATACATGCCCACATGCTACAAAGATAGGATAGTGTTGAAATTTACTTTCTTAGATTAAATCACTAAGGAAGTTTAAAGGTTTTCTAACAGGCCCATACATGCCCACATGATCACAATCTAGGATAGTTTCAAATCTTTTCTTAGATTAAATCACAATAGGGAGTTAAAGGAATAGTAAAGGACCCACATGTCTGCATGCTAGTTTCCTAGGGACTTTTTAATTACACAAGGTTGTACCAAAGGAATTTAGTTAATTAGGTAATCAACACTTGTAAGGACCAAGCGAAGTCCACATGCAGCAAGGTGACACCTAATTCATTAAAACATTGGCACAATTTCACTCATTCACACACAAAAGTCACTTATCACTCACATAGTTTTCTTCTCGAAATATGGAGGTCAAAGTAAGTTTCCTCCAAAGGGATTAAGAAACACCCCACCATTTTCTTAACGAAACTATCCACTCCCATTTAATTTCAACGAGGTTGGTTCACACCCACAATCTCTCAAACAACCACAACTAAATTTTTTCTAAAAACTCACTAAGTTTTCCTCCACAGGAGGTGCCAAAAGGAATTTTTTAGTCTAGGTAGGATTTCGGGGATAGGCATCCAAATAACACCCTGTTATCTGGTTCTCACATTGTCAAAACAATAGAAGTTGTCAAATAGGGAACTGAAAATGCTCCAAGTCAAGTGTTCCTAACACCATAAGGCAGGGAGATACCCATGAAGGGTTGAAGGCCGAGGTCCAGTTGTTCTATGAATCCCCCCTTGAGGCACCCACCTCTTGGATGGGATCCATCTCATGACCCATTTCTTAGGCTGAAAATCTAAATGATGCACTTTGACCGAGGTACCTAGTGACCAAATTTTAGGACATCTACCCAGGTGGCAATTGTGGGCTGCAATTGCACCTTGATCGGATTTTGAGTGGCTATTGGGAAATATCGCCATCTCTTTCGGGATATGCCCCCTTTACCCCTCATTATAACTGATTATTTCATCCTTCACTAGTTTCTCTTCCGGTGACTTCAGACCCCACTGTTGAGTACTATTGAAAGGTCCAGTGCTATTTGAGAGGAAGGACGTTATGTATTTTAGGACGCGAGCATTTGTTTTCTTTGATTCCCCACGCGGAAAAAACCCTCTTATCCACATATATGCTTCTTTTTCAAAACACTTTATGTATGATGCACTTCTGATTACATTTTTGATTTAGATATATATCGTGTAAAGTTCAAAATTTGTAACAAAGGCTCTTGTTTATTTTTCTCTCATCACAATTTGCACACATCCACTCAGCTAGTCAAAGATCATAGGGGACCCATAGAACCCCCATCGTTCTAGACGCTTTCTAAACCTCCCTCCTATTTTAGGGGGAGTTCCTAGTCTTGCCAACTCATCGACCCCACCTTCTCACACTCCAGTGAGTGCCACTATCGTATGATCAACTTTTCTTGGTTCCACATTACTTGGGTCCACTTCCCAATTCCCTCTATCTGCTCGCTCTCCTTTACAAAAAAGTGGGGGGCAAACTTCCTCTCAAGAAGGAAGTACCAACCCACCTATCCCCCCTCAAGGGTTAGGTTCACAGAACATTCAAACCATGGTTGGAAATAATCCTCCGCCCCCACTACAGATGCCATATTTGGCCTCTCTTAACATACCAGATCTAAGAAAACTCACAAATGATCCTATATTGCATGACCCCACATGGCCTGCGATGCCTACCAAACTACCTTCAGACATCCCCAAGTTTGAAGGAAAGGCAGGAGATGACCCTGCCAACCATGTCATGACTTTCCACTTATGGTGCTCTTCCAACAACATTATGGATGATTCCATCTGACTACGATTATTTCAATGCATACTCACTGGCCCATCATCCAAATGGTATGTAGATGAAAAATCGGGGTCCCATGTGACTTTCGAGTCCTTGGCCAAAGAATTTTTGACCTTCTTCCAATTACCAATCCGCCATGACAATGGTCTTGAACTACTCTCTAATTTCAAACAAACCTCAGCCACACATATCGCTAATCACATTCATGAGTGGCATAGATGACGTAGTTTGTGCAAAACCAAAACCACCAAACAATAGTGTCTTGACTGGTTTCTCAGATCACTTATCTCTCTCCTCGATAAAGATGTAGCTTCCACCTTCCCTCAATCAGAAGAAGAAACCATCAGTAAGGCTCAACAATACGACCTCATCTATTCATAATCAGGGTACTTGTACACAGTACTTTCTGATCTCTCAATACCTGTGCCATTCGGTCAAGATAAACATGGGATGTCTCACTCCACAGACGGATTGATCGGTACCACCACGCACCACGCACCACAACCACAACAACCACCAATGTATGGCACACCTCAATATCCGTTGGCATATGGGGGAACCTCTTATTACCCCCCACCCCCTTATCAACAACCATACCCTGTTGCTATTCCTCCACCCATCAGTGGGCCACCGCCGACACCCCCAATACACCCACCTATCCAAACAAGTTCTGGTACCCCCTCTACCTCAGCTTATACTCTAAGTACTAGTGAAAGCACCATGCCTTCCTATGTACCTTATAGATCACAACTCCCACAAAATCCATACTTTCCATTCCCTGGTCGTCCACAACCCATGGCACCCCCACACCCTCGCACTGGGGTGAATTTTGTTCAACCCTCTTCTATTCAACAATATCAAAATTTCGAACAGCTGAATACGGCAAACCCAAACCATCCATCGAATAATGCCAAAAAGAAAGGAAAAAATAGGAACAATAACAACCCAAGTCAAGGTGGGAATCACCCCCAACAAAACCAACCTATTGGGGGAAACCAAAATCAAGGGAATCAGAACCCCTAGGGGGAAATAACAATAGGTGTCAAGGGAGAAATAACAATAATATTAGAACCACCTTCCCTGGCACCCTTTGCGGTGAGTTCGGTCATTATACTCATCATTGTCCCCAAATCATTGATTTTAAACAGATGAAAGACTCAGGAAGTGCACCACATCCTCCAGCACCACCTGCCCCTCAGCAGGCCCCACAACAATATGTGCAACAACCACCCACAGCCATGCTGTAGAACCCCATTCCACACCAGAGTGTGATGAACACCCAATAGGATATGAAGCCTACCCCACCACAGTTGGGGCAGTATCTCAATCTAAACAATCCTGCAGGTCATACTATCCTCCTCACCAGTGAAGAAGAAATCCTTCTGCAAACACGTATTCATCAATACCGTGCACCCACTGAGTCTCCTCCCATTCCCCCAGAAACAATCCCAGCACCAACGGGACCCCTGTTGGTGATTCCTCACCCTAACACAGAAACACCTCTTCGACCCCGTTGGTCAATGACTTAGCACAATCCTTGGCTGCCATGTCAGTCTTAGAAGTCCTTCAAACTTGTCCTACTTAGCGGAAATAATTACTTTCCTCCTTGGGGGAAGTCAATCCCGCAGATACCCAACTCATCACATTTTATCTCGACAGCGGAGAACCTCACCTCCCCGCTCTAACCTCTTTTCAAATCCCAGTAAAAATTTGGAACATTACAGTTCATCGATGCATCATCGATGAAGGCGCATTCACATGCATTATGTCCAAGTCTATATGGCAGAAACTTGGTTCCCCCGAACTCATACCTTCTACCATTACCTTAAGATCTTATGAAGGATGACCATCTTCTCCCAAAGGGATTTTCCAAAATGTCCCTGTAGAACTCGAGGGCAAGACCATTCTCATCGACATTGAAGTTATCGATGCCCCACTCGATTATAATATCTTGTTCGGTCGTAGTTACATGTATGCTATAAAGGCAGTTGCCTCTTCCGTCTTTCAAACCATGATGTTCCCCCATAACGGGAAGATCATTACCATTGACCAAGTCTCACATTACAAGCCAAACCCTTCTTCCAACATCGATAACATTCTCCCTCTCATCCACATGAGTCATGAAGCATACCCACTCATCAAAATGGGCCCCAGAATTTTTAAAGACCCATCATTGTTAGGAACTTACCATGGTGCACCACCTCTCCTTCATCCTTCCAATCAAGTATGCGTCATCTCGTCCAATGGAACTGACATAGAGGATACCCTTCCTCCTAGGGAGGCTTCTATCATATCTGACATCCCACTAGTCGCAGATCTCCCCTCTCATGAGCCTCCTGTGAACTCGTCAACTCCACCAGTTCACGATTTCAACTCTCCCTAAGGCCATATCCCAGTTTGGGAGACAGTTCCCCAAGCCATTACTCAAATCCCCTTCTTTTACCCTCCACCAAGTGTACAATCTTTCCAAGTAGCCACAACGCTTACTCTCCCTAATATGGTGTTAGCAATTCCAGTTTGGTATTTATATCCACTAGAGATGGTCCCTCAACCATCCCTGCCCCCCCAAACGAAAGGAATCCCAATGACGATCCCCATACCCACTCCCACCATACCCTCTACACCCCCACTCACTAACCTCCTTGCCACAGCTGGGGGCAGGCGAAATAAGAAGGAGCCCACAGCTCCACTTCCCCCATGCATCCAACCTCCTTGCACACTATGTGAGAAAGATGAACACCAAACCAACAACTGCCCATCTCTACCCGAGTTATGGAACCTGATTCCACTCAATCAAACACCATCAACGCTCGCCACTAGAGCAAGTACTGTCGCTACCGCCGCTCACTTAAGTAGCAAAGGGATGCAAACCAAATTCACTTGCGCTATATGTTCAGAATATGGCCATTATACACACCATTACCCAGCCCTACCTCACTTTTGGCAGACATTAGCCACAGTACACCAAAGCTTCCAGAACAAACCCAATCCAGCTACATCATCCCTACCAACCATCACTGACATCCATTATGTCATGAATTCCGTCAATGAATGTCTGAGATGCCCTTGCTCTCTATGTGAATCCTTAGATCATTTTATATATCAATGTCCTATGATCATTGAATACAAGAAACGCCAAATGACCCTGATTCAAACCCCTGCACCCCCTACCGAATCAATGGTTGACCTTACCTCATCACTAGAGATTCTTCATATCATTTCTCTTGAACCAGAGGCACTCCCTATTCCTCCATGTTTCTTGGATGCCTTATCTAAGGATTTACCCCCAAATCCCCCCAATTTTCCCGTTCATTTCCCTACGGAAATATTACATCCAACTACCACTGGCACTCAGTACTTCGATATTTGGTTTATGTCGAGCGAACCATCGCAATATCATTGCATTGTCCCCCCTTCTTCACCATCACCCCAGGACAACCACATGGTGACTGTTATCACTGAAATTTCATCTGCACATGGCGACAATAACTCTGCATCATCAAAACAGCAATGAAGTCATTCATGGCACTGAATTAGTTCCACAGCATTCCAAAAGGGTCAAAAAATATACAAAGTAACCAAAAATTGAAAGGCGCTTTACAGCAGTTTGAGGCGGGCGTGCATGCGCGGGACTCCCGTGCATGTGCGCGCGCCTCAAACTGCTGTAAAGCACCTTTCAATTTTTGGTTACTTTGTATAGTTTTTGACCCTTCTGGAATGTTGTGGAACTAATTCAGTGCCATGAATGATTTCATTGCTGTTTTGATGATGCGGAGTTCTTGTCGCCATGTGCAAACGAAATTTCAGTGATAACAGCTGGTGAGCCGAGTATTAATAAGATGGTAGACTTATGTGTTTATTAGGTTGGAGAGCCTAAGTGTTAAGGCAAGGATGCCTATATTTGTATATGTATTATGCAGAACATTAATAAAAAATATAAACATCGTTGTGTGCAGATCAACCATGAAGAAAGAGTGATGGGGGACTAAGATTCCATAGAGTGGGTAAGGGAAAGGGGGATGAAAGGTTGGAAAGAGAGGCTAAGTGTTGATCCTAGGGGTTAAGATAAGGAGCTTAAGTCCTTGGGAATAATAATTTATTATTATTCCAAAATCTATGTGAAAAACATGTTTTTATCCTAAGTCCTGGGAAAGGCAATGCATGCAGCTCCAAGTGTGAAAAAGGGAACGCATACAGCTCCAGGAAGACAAGTGAAAACCTTGACACATGCGGTTAAAATATGAAGCGTCAACTGAGTTGGGGGTTTGTCCTCCATTTTACTGTCGGTTGTCTGAAACGGTGATTTCCATCAGACCTCTGTATTCCTCATGCAGCTTTGAGACCCGAAGCCTGCGATGTTTCCTGAGAAACTGATACAACCTTTGTTTGAACTATTGATTTTGTGTTCGACCTCTGTGTGGATTCCTTATCACTCCCTATGAAAAACAGTGGCAAACCTGTGGATTAATCCATGTCACTTGTGTATCTTGTAAGCCAGTTGATCTGCTCTTGGAGAGTCGAGCCATACCTAAACTATCTTTAAGTCACTGCCTTTTGTGTTCCTAAGTGGAATTGACCTATTGTTGTTTTTTTTATCTTCACCTTGTGTAAATTGAGTTGAAGTTGACTAAAGAACTGGTTTTTCAGGCCCGTGGTAGAAGAATTAGGTTGTCAGGCCTGTGAGAATCTCCCTCTAGGTGAGAGAGTCTGTTGGGAAGTGGTTTTCTCCCAAAGAGAGTCCATCACCAGCTTCAAAGCTATGAGAATTCCTGATTTGGCCTGTTGCTGAGGCCCAGAGAGGGAGGTGAAGCACTGATGGACTGTTCTTGCGAAGGTGTATACTCCCGAGCAGAACAGGCATGTGGGGAATGAGAGTCCATTAGTAGAGGGAATAAGAAGGCTCCTGGAGAGAATCCTTCCAATTTCTCTATGAAGTTTTCCTATAACCTCAGCCTAGCATAGGATTCGCTTACCTTGGCTGGATATTAGTCCCAGCTCAGGGGTGACCCACTATTGAGCGTGATGAGCAGTGAGGTCTAAGGCTGGGAGGTTCGTGGAAGGTATGCACATGGTTGGTGGAGTTACTACAGTTTCAAAGATAAGTATATGCATGTGTATAATTTCAATTAAAATGCATGTCTGTGATGCTTGCAATATTATCATGTATTCCGTTATGATGATATTTACTGTTGATTTCATTAATTCTGTATGTTAGCAGTAATTATATGTTTACTCTGTTAAGCCATTTAATTTCCTTTAAATGCATAATATATAAGTATGAGAATGTTTTTCGTGCAGTTGCGTCACCCAATAAGGGGGTTGATGGATGGGGGCGTTACAACATGGTATTAGAGCCATGTTTTCAACGTTGAGCCTGGATGGGCTAGATAAGTGGTCTTTGGACCCAAGTTTTTGAGAGGAAATTGTGTCTGTTGGACTAATCTCGGACCTTGGAATGTTTCTGAGTGTTAATGGGTTAATTGATCATGTTACGAAGCTCAAGAGGATTTTCTCTAGAATAAAACCAAAGTTGCAGATCATTTGTACAGGAGAATATCTGGACCGTCGAATCCACGTCCAGACACTAAGGAGAGTGTGCAGAAGAGATTAGATCTGGGCCATCATATTTGAGCATGTGGACCAACAGCCATTGGATCCATGAAATGTGCACAAGGTTTAAAACCCTTTTGAGTTGCACAAGAGTGTGGAAATCGCGATACGTGAAGCCCCAACATCATTAGAACCGTCCATCGGGAGGGACACATGGAGAATGATCAACCTTTTGCTGACCCTTGACTTGAAATGGTCAAAGGGTGAGTCTGTGAGAATTTGCAAAATGCGAATTTGTGATTAGATCAAAACCATTGATCAAAGAGAGATATGGACCATTAATTGTCCAGGAAGAATTGTGACATTTTAGGGATCGTAAGAACGAAGGTGGGAGGTATTTCTACCTGGCGACATGCAAAAACCCGACGAGATCTCAACCATCATATTGTGGGGAAGTCAAGACCGTCATATTAGGATCTCCAAAATATCGTCATTTCGGGAGATTGAATGTCTAGATAAGTGAGATGTGAGAATGCACAAACTCTTGAGGCCTGAAATCGTGAAATCTCGATGAGCCAAGTATTGGATTAGGCTGACATCACTGGGATTGACAAGGACACAGCGGATGTGTGCCACGTTCCAGTGAGTCCCGAAGGAAAAAGTAGATGCAGCATGGTCGGATGGCGTCACTTGAGGTAATGTGGACCTTCTTAAGGACACCACGTGTCACCACCTTGGTTGGTGACAGATTTGTTGTGGGCCCTGGGGTGAGAAAGGTCGAAAGTTCAAAAGTCGGGAGTTGGAAAGGAAAGTGAGTGTTAGAGCCTCCATGAATGAAACCCTGAAACCCGAAACCTCAAAGTTTTGTTTAGAGAACCTTATAGATCTAGCGCTTGCTCACAACCCTTGGTCGCGTGGGGTTGGGGAAATAGAGGAAAAGGGCTATGGCTTGAGTGTACTGCAGAGATGAGAAGAGATCAGAAAATTCATGGAAACTGAACGTTTTCTTGAATCAAGTTGTTTTAAGGTGTTGTGGAATTTGTTAAGGATTAATGACCTGACAAATTCTGGTTGTCTAGACATTGTGTTTGCAGAATCTTAGCGAGTTCCAGAACTGAGTAGAATTGCCACTGAGTGCAAAATAAATGCAAAGGGCATGGACTGATTCCCGTTGAGAGGAAACAACAAAAGGAATGGATTTTCACTTGGGAGTTGAAGGATTGAAATCCAATGGGCATGGATAAGAGATAGATAATGAAGGAAACATGATGAAAATTGTTGAAAAATTGCAGAAAGATGCCCAAAATCGTCGAGCAGATAGCAAAAAGCTCAAAAAAACTCAGGAAAAACAAGGTGAATTTAACATAAAGTTGTTAAAGAGTTTGGAGAGAATAGAGAAGAAGTTAGAGAAGGAGAGAGACTCGAGCAGAACAGGGAGTCACCAGACTTCTAAGGGAAGAAGGTCAAGGAGTGCGGGTAGACACCATCATCACTCCCAAGGTTGCTCCAAGAAAAGGACACATAATATTTCCAGCCCATCTTCTACCAAAAAGAAGATGAGATTGGGAGTAGATGAATTGAAGGGAGAGATGAATAAGATTAAGCCACCTACGTTTGATGGAGAGCATAAGAAGGAGGAAGATGTCGAAACATGGTTTCTTGGCATGAGGAAATATTTCCAACTATAGAATTATTCCTCTCATGCAGAAGGAAGAATTGCAATGTATCGACTGAAAGGAAAGGCATCCATGTGGTTGGATCAGCTTTTGCAGGTCCAACACCTTAGGGAGAAAGATATCACTTGAAAGGAATTCAAGAGGTATTTCGAGAAGAAATACTTGACTAATAGATACTACGACAGAAAGATGAAAGAGTTATTTGAACTCAAGCTGGGTAGCATGACCATTGATGAATACGAGTGAAGATTTTTGGAATTACCGAAGTATGTTTTGTTCATCAAGGATGAAACCATCAAGATTCAAAGGTACCTTAGTGGACTGCCACCTTCCATTGGGGACAATATCCAGTATGATGACCCAAAAACTATGGAAGAAATGATAAGAAGAGCGAAATGATTATATGAGCAACAAAGAGAGAAGCCTACTTTCCAGAAGGCTTGGGAAGACAAGAAGAAATTCCATATGGATCAGAGGAAGAGGGGAAACAAACCTCCCTTTTTCAAAAAAAGTCGTCAGGGACAACCATCATTTAGAGAGCCAAGAATGGATGATGTAGGGGAACAAAAGCCAAGACAAATGCCCATTCAGTGTTGGGGCTGTAAAGAGAACCACAAGTACAGAGATTGTCCCCATAAAAATGGCAAAGTGAGAGTTTGCCATAATGTTTAGCAATCTGAAACAGTGGAGGACATGGGAAGTAGAATGCCTAGGATCTACATAGCCCTGGACAACAAGCAACTTGAATATCAGTCGCACATGATTGAAGTGTAAGACATGATTAACAACCAACCCTTTACTATTTTAATTGATTTAGGGGCTAGCCATAGTTATATAGATCCTAGAGTGGTGGAAAGTTTTAATTTGTCGAGAATAAAACATGAAATGTCTTGGTTAGTGCAGCTGGCTACAGGAACCAAGAGGAAGTTCACTAAGTTGGTTAAGTCTTGTGATGTGGACATGAATGGACTGAGCACAAATGATGAATTGAATGTTTTGCCTTTAGGTTATTATGATTGTCTAATTGGGATGGACTGGTTGGATAAGCACCATGCCATCTTGGACTATCATAACAAGGCTTTCACTTGCTTGGATGAGAAAGGGAACCGAAAAACAGTCCAAGGAATTCCCAGAGCTGTTGCTATCAGAGAAATCTCAGCAATGCAGCTGAAGAAGTGCTACAGAAAAGACTATCAATTATTTGCATCCCATGTGAAGGAAACACCTAAGGATAAGGTGTCAAAGATCGAATACCATGTGGTACTAAAGGAGTTTGAGGATATATTTCAGGAGATACCTGAACTACCTCTGAAAATAGATATATTCTTCTAAGTAAATTTTATTCCTGGAGCAACTCGAGTGTCAAAAGATCCTTACATAATGAGTATGCTAGAGATGAAAGAGTTGCAACTGCAGTTTGAATATCTTCTAAAGAATGGGTATATATGCCCAAGTGTGTCACCTTGGGGTGCCCCGGTCCTATTCATGAAGAAGAAGGATGGAACACTGAGGTTGTGTATCGATTTCAGACAATTTAACAAAGTAATTGTAAATAACAAATATCCTCTACTGAGGATTGATGACCTCTTCGATCAGTTGAAGGATGCGGCGATCTTTTCGAAGATAGATATCAGGCCAAGATATCACCAGGTAAGGATAAAGGATGAAGACATTAGTAAGACCGCCTTTAGAACAAGGTATGGTCATTACGAGTTCATAGTGGTGCTATTTGGGTTATCAAATGCACCCATTGTTTTTATGTGCCTGATGAATGGTGTATTCAAGGAATATCTAGACAAGTTTGTCATAGTATTCCTGGATGACATTCTAGTGTATTCCAATTCAGAGGAAGAGCATGAACATCATCTTAGGATGGTGTTGCAAGTGATAAGAGAGCACCGGTTGTAT
The DNA here is from genome assembly GCA_032191745.1 of Picea mariana. Taxonomy (NCBI): domain Eukaryota; kingdom Viridiplantae; phylum Streptophyta; class Pinopsida; order Pinales; family Pinaceae; genus Picea; species Picea mariana. The sequence continues at coordinate 176,575 of JASDQU010371065.1, forward strand.
GCCAAGTTGACAAAATGCTCGTTTTATCAGCAACAGATCCATTACTTGGGGCATATTATTTCAAAGGAAGGGATAACTATAGATACTGAGAAGATTGAGGCCATTAGAGAATGGTGAGCACCAAAAAATGTGACAGAAGTTAGATCCTTCATGGGTCTAGCTGGATATTATAGAAGGTTTATCGCAGGGTTTTCGAGGATAGCTCACCCTATCACTTCCTTGCAAAGGAAAGAGAAAAAGTTTAAGTGGATAGATGATTGTGAGAAAATCTTTCAAAAATTGAAGCAATTGTTAACCAATTCTCCAATCTTAAGGATTGCAGATCCAAATGAAGATTTCATGGTGTAAAATGATGTGTGCAAAGAAGGACCGGGAGGAGTCCTCAGTCAGAATGGATTTGTAATCTGTTATGAATCCAGAAAGTTTAAATAGAACGAAAAGAACTATGCAACTCATGATTTGGAGTTGGCAGCCATAGTTCATGCTCTAAAGAAATGAAGGCATTACCTCATAGGAAGGAGGTTCAAACTGAGAACATACCACAACAGTCTAAAGTATTTGTTTGACAATCCAACCTTTAACATTAGGCAGAGTAGGTGGTTGGAATTTCTCTATGAGTACGATTTTGATATCAAGCATATCAAAGGGAAGGAGAATAAATTAGTTGATGCACTCAGCATAAGAGTACATGAGTTACATGCAATAACCATTAGCATGTACAAAACAATATTAAAAGCATAATTTCAGAGGCTGCAAATACATATTTGTAGTACAAGGATTTGGTAGCAAAGATACAACAAGGTAAGATGCTATAGAAAGTGGAGAATCATAAATTGGAAACTGACAGGACACTTCTGTACAAGAATAGAATTTATGTACCTAATGTCTAGGACGTGAAACTTATGATTTTGCATGAAATGCATAATGTGCCTTATGCAAGGCACCCTGGATATCAAAAACCTACGGCAGCATTCAAGAGCCATTACTTTTGGCCAGGTATGAAGAAAGAGATTGTTGAATACATCACCAGATGTATGGAGTGCCAGAAAGTTAAAGCTGAGCATAGGAACCTAACAGGGTTGCTGCAACCTTTACCCATTCTTGAGTGGAAGTGGGAAGTGGTGACAATGGATTTCATCACCGAAAAGCAACACGATTCAATCATGGGGGTGGTGGATAAGATTAAGAAAGTTTCCCATTTCATTTCGTTAAAGACTACTCACAAGGCAGTGGATGTTGTCGATGTCTTTATGAAGGAAGTGGCATGATTGCATGGAATTCCCAAGACAATTGTGTCTGATAGAGACCCAAAATTTAATTCAAATTTATGGAAAGGGTTGTTCAAAGGATTCAAAACGAATCCGAACTTTAGCACATCTTACCATTTTGAGTATGATGGACATAAAGAGAGGGTGAATAGAGTAATAGAAGACACGCTAAGGATGTATGTGATGGACAAACCATCGAAATGGGAAGACTACCTACACTTGGTAGAATTCACCTACAATAATGGGTATCTAGCATCCTTGAAGATGAGCCCATTTGTAGCACTTTATGATAGAAAGTGCAATACTCCAGTAAGTTGGGATAATCTAGCTGATAGGACAATGGTTGGGCCATAGTTGCTCAAGGAAATGGAAGAACAAATGCTAAAAATTAAGCAGAATTTAAAGGTTTCCCAAGACAGGCAAAAAAGTTATGTTGATAGGAACAAAACCCACAGAGAGTTCAAAGTGGGTGATCATGTTTTCTTGAAATTAAAATCCAATAGAAGTTCTCTGAAGCTGGGAAACTGCGCCAAGTTGGTAGCTAGATTTTGTGGGCCATTTGAAATCCTAGAAATGATTGGGCCAGTTGCATATATGCTTGCATTACCTGCATCCATGAGTACACATAATGTGTTTCATGTTTCATTGCTTAAGAAATATATAACTGATGCTAATCATGTAATTGATTGGAATGTGATTTAGATGGAGAAAGAAGGTGTCCTGCAAGTGCATCCTATGCACATATTGGACCAGAAAAGAAAACATCTCTAGAATCGAGCCATAGGGATTGTAAAGGTACAGTGGACTTGGTACGGTCCTAAGGGCGTGACATGGGAGCATGAGGATGCTATGCGGGAAGAATACCCGCATCTTTTTGAATATTTTGAAAAATCTTGTTGATGCTGGGTGAAAGTTGCACTGAGGACACTATAAAAATAAGGGGAGGGTATTGTAATATCCCCAAGGATGAGCCCTATTGTAATCATGTTTATGACTTGTAAATAATGTTTTGTAGGATGGTGAGCTGAGTATTGATAAGCTGGTAGACTTATGTGTTTATTAGGATAGAGAGCCTAAGTGTTAAGGCCAGGATGCCTATTTTTGTATATGTATTATGTAGAACATTAATAAAAAATACAAACATTGATGCGTGCAGACCGATCACGAAGAAAGAGTGATGGGGGACTAAGCTTCCACACAGTGGGTAAGGGAAAGGGGGATGAAAGGTTGGAAAGAGAGGCTAAGCGTTGAGCCTAGGGGCTAAGCTTAGGAGCTTAAGTCCTTGGGAATAATAATTTATTATTATTCCAAAATCTATGTGACAAACATGTTTTTATCATAAGTCCTAGGAGAGGCAACACATGTAGCTCCAAGTGTGCAAAAGGATACTCTTGTAGCTCCAAGAAGACAAGTGTCGAACTGGGTGCATGCGGTTAAAAGATGAAGCATCAGCTGAGTTGGGGGTTGATCCTCCATTCTATCGTCAGTTGTCTGAAATGGTGATTTCTGTTCGACCTTTGTATGCCTCATGCAACTATGAGACTCGAAGCCTATGATGTTTCCTGAGAAACCGATACACCCTCTGTCTAAACTGTTGAGTTTGTGTTCGACCTCTGTGTAGGGATGATTTTAAGGATGGAAATTTATTTTAAAATGTAGAAACCTTGGCGAATCTTACTAATCCTTCATATTTCAACTATAAATTTTTGGTGATATTTTTGTAAAAATATTCAAATTTCTAAGGATTTTATATAGTTTATATAAAATTTTGACGATTTTTAAGGGAAATTTTTTTTATCCTATAGAATTTGGGCAAATCATTTTTAGAATAGTGAATATTTTTTTGGGAAAGACCATGGAAAATTAGCCCATGAGAAAAATTTAGCCCCTAAAATAATCCCTGCCTCTGTGTGGATTCCTTGTCACACCCTCTGAAAACCAGTGGAAAACCATAGGATTGAGCCATGTCACCTGTGTATTCTGTAAGCCAGTCGATTCGCTCTTGGAGAATTGAACTGTACCTAAACTGTCTTTGAGTCGCTGCCCTCTGTGTTCCTGAGTGGAATTGACCTGTTGTTGTTGTTTTTATATTCACCTTGCGGAAATTGAGTTGAAGTTGACTGAAGAACCGGGTTTTCAGGCTCGTGGTAGAAGAAGAAGGTTGTCAGGCCTGTGAGTAGCTCCCTCCAGGTGAGAGAGTCTACTGGGAAGTGGTTTTCTCCTAGAGAGAGTCCAACACCAGCTTCGGATCTCTGAGAATTCCTGATCCGGCCTGTTGTCGAGGCCCAGAGAGGGAGGTGAAGCACTGATGGACTATGTTTGTGAAGGTGTATACTCTTGGGTGGAATAGGCATGGGAGGAATAAGAGTTCGTTAGTAGTGGGTGTAAGAAGGATCGTAGAGAGAATCCTTCTTATTTCTCTTTGCAGTTTTTCTATAACCTCAGTCTAGCCTAATATTCCCTTGCCTTGGGTGGAGCTTAGTCCCAGTTCGGGGTTGACCCACTATTGAGCATGATGAGCAGTGAGGTCTAAGGATGGGAGGTTCGTGGAAGGTGTGCATGTGGTTGGTGGAGTTACTACAGTTTCAAAGATAAGTATATGCATGTGTATAATTTCAATTAAAATGCATGTTTGTGATGCTTGCAATATTATCATGTATTCCATTACGATGATATTTACTATTGATTTCATTAATTTTGTATTTTAGCAGTAATTATATGTTTACTCTGTTAAGCCATTTAATTTCTTTTAAATGCATATTATATAAGTATGAGAATGTTTTCTGTGTAGTAGCATCGCCCAACAAGGGGGTTGATGGCTGGGGGTGTTACAAGGGCCGATAAAGTTACTCACTCTGCTCTGTTGGTCTTAGTGTATAGATTGCGCATATTATTGGGGGTGACTTGAGAAGAAACTCATGTGGGGACCTTCTCGAGTTGATTTCGGGCTTAGATACTCTACCTTTGCACGTGGATCAGACTGTCGACTATTTCCCCAGAAATCATTGTTGTAATTAGTAACCTTAGTATCCTATCTCTTTAGGGTATTCATATAAGGTGACTATGGAGGGGAAAGTCTTAATGGTACCTGGAATCAACATTGGCTAAACTCACTCGAGATACTTGGAGGGTATACCCACGATTATGTGTGGGATCTTGCACTAGGGTGTCAGTCTATTAATCAGGTCGTCAACATAACTTTTCCACCTGCTCTATCTCAACCCCTTCATACATTGTTACCACGATGTTGGATTTCATCACTGACTAGTGTGTTCATTGTAAGAAGGTTTTGTTTGCTCGTTTTCTTACTAGATTTTTAGCGTGTGTTGTTTGTTTTCCCTAGAGGACTCTAGGTTGGATATTTATTTAATGGCGTTAGTTCCCGACACGACCAATGAAGAAACCCCTCTTCCAGAGGAAACTTTTGTTTTTCCTTCTTACAGAAACGTTGGTCATCCTTACATCACTACTTTGATCCTTTTAGGTATCACAATTGGATTACCGGTATGGTTGTTTTCCACTCCAGTAATCCCGAATGCAACAAGTGCTTCAGTTGTAAGAACTTCCCCCCAAGAAAATCAACCTCATGTTGATCCTTCACCTTCTTCTCCAGTAACATATCCTTCTCTTTCTTCACTTGCAAGGTATTCTTCTATTTCATCTTCTTCACTGAGTAAAAGCTCTGAAGCTAGTAACTCAGAGGATAAGAAGAAGAAGAAAAGGAAGATTAAGAAGAAGAAAAATAAGTGAGCTTCGAAAATTCCAACCACTATCGTACATGTTGGAAAACAACCAATTACTGTTAATCATGTTGGGAGTGTTGATGATCCCAAGACAACCCAAGCATGTAAGCCCAAGTATCCTTGAAGGCTTTTTAAGGGTAGCCATCTTCTTTAGTATTTACCTGGTCTATCCAAGGTTATAGAAGCATGGTCTCTTCACCCCCACCAACCTATGTCGTTAGCCTCTGAACAACATGTTGATGACCTCCTGTCAACTAGTCAGGATACCGTTGGGAAGAATAAAAGTAGAGTCAAGTTCCCATGTATGTTATGTGGAGGGAGTCATCAAAATCACCTTTTCCTTCGTATGGGAGAAGCCTCAAAATTACTAGAAGACATGATTGTTTCCCAGACTCAACTTCCAACTGCTTACTGTAGCCTTACTCTCAACCCACCTGTAGTTGATGGTATGATCAATTCGGTCCCTTCGTCGGTTAGTCCATATGATCAAGTAGTCAATCTGGTCACATCCTTAGTTGAACAGGTTAACAAAGTGGTCGATCTGATCCCATCCTTGGTTGATCCCACTCTCCCGTTAGAGGGTGAAACCCAAGCGGTCGATCCGTTTCCACCCGTCGACCCCATTCTCCCCTTGGAGAATGCAACCCAAGTGGTCAATCTGATCTCATCATCGATCGATCCTAATATCCCACTAGAGAGTAAACCCAATACTGCCTACATTTTTCTAGTTGATATAGAATCTACCATGCTAGGTGGAATTCCTCCTTCTCCCGTGGAACCTACTCCAAGTAATGATGCCATCCTTTTTTATTTAGGTGCACTAACTAGACATCGTCTTCCCTCTCACATTCCTTTCAAGATTATAGTAAAGGCTTGTGGTCTAGACATTCCTCAGAAACTGATAGACAAAGGTTCATCCTTTAGTATCTTGTACTCTATTGCTTGGCAATCTTTGGGTTATCATCATCTTGTGCTAGTTACGTAAAATCTATTGGCTTTCAACAGAAGAACCAGTCAACCTTTAGGGACCCTTAGTTTCCCGTAACTTTNAACCTACTCCAAGTAATGATGCCATCCTTTTTTATTTAGGTGCACTAACTAGACATCGTCTTCCCTCTCACATTCCTTTCAAGATTATAGTAAAGGCTTGTGGTCTAGACATTCCTCAGAAACTGATAGACAAAGGTTCATCCTTTAGTATTTTGTACTCTATTGCTTGGCAATCTTTGGGTTATCATCATCTTGTGCTAGTTACGTAAAATCTATTGGCTTTCAACAGAAGAACCAGTCAACCTTTAGGGACCCTTAGTTTCCCGTAACTTTGGGAGGGAAAACTATTTTTATTGACATCATGGTAGTCCAAGACCCCTTGGATTTCGATTTACTCCTTGGGAGAGATTGTGTATATGCCATGAAAGCTATTATGTCCACTCTTTTTCGTGTGATATATTTCTCGTACAATGGAAAAGTGGTGATTATTGATCAACTTTAGTTTTTTAGTCCTAAATTGACTGTCAACTTGATGACTTCCCTGAGTGGTTCATATATGTAGTCAGTATAGCCCCCACCATAGGTCAATTATCTGGCGTTGTCTCCCATGCCTTCAGATTCTGATGAAGTTGATCCTCTCACTATACGCTCAATCTCTTATGACTTGGATCCGATATTTTACATGGTGATCTCTTTGGTAGGGCTATTGGAGCCTGACATCCTTACCCCTATCGCGACCCTCGACATGTGTCCCTTCTAGAGTGTGTTTTTTCCATCAAGTGAATATCTATTAGAATCCATGATCGAGTGTTTTCCCATGACATGGTTTCCTTTTGGAGCATCGCCCTCTTGGAAGCCTGTTGGCAGCCAATTCACTTTTTTATGATCCTATAAGCTGCCTACACCTATGTCTTGCAAACATCAAGTTTTTCGTCGCATTTTTCAAAAGACGACACTTTCATTTCTTATCACATTTACACATTTGTCTTCGTTAAGTTTTCATGACTGTAAGCGTGAAAACTTCTCCTTTCGAAGTTGTTTTTCGATCATTATCTGAACTATGGATATTTCTTTTGTCATTATGCCTATTGCGCTTACCTTTTATTGATCATTACACGACTAGCAATATCCTTTGATCGGTTCTCATACTTCGATTGATTGTATAACTTGGTTTTATTGAAGGCATTTAGCCTTTGGATTTGCACTTCATGTGGCTTGCCTGATCATTGATTATATGAAAATGCATAGGGGTTTTGATTAAATTATATATATATATATATATATATATATATATATATATATGATACGATCCTTATGATAATCTTTTCATAACTTTTGGCTTGTCGACTATATGAATATCATTTTGGCACCTTGGTTGAACTTTTGATTATATGAATTAATACATTGGCGCATATTTGATTTTGGGTTCTGATTTATATGTCGGATTTTTAAACATTATGGCATAACATTTGCACGTTGATGATTCACCTTTGATTTTATTGACTGTACACATAACTTAAAAGTTGAACTATTATTATGGAGTAAACAACTATGAAATTTGGCGGTTGTACTTGGATAATGAATATTATGCATGGCATACTCCACCACCTTCGTATGCTCGCATTAATGCTTATCCCTTTTGCTCGTTCATTGTTGGTTCGGGTAGTTCTGCTCTTGTATGCATTGGTGAATTCAAACCCTACCCATACCATGTGTTCGGCTCCATGGCACCAATCGTGCAAGTTGAACCCAATGGCAATGAATCCCTATTAATGTTTGACAATGACCGCCAAGATTTGGAATACAATGGGTGGCTTACCTTCATGAAACGTTTCGGGGGTTTTAACCTTTGTGTAGCACGATATTTTTCCATGACCTTCAATGGTTGTCGAGCCAAGGTGGGCGATATGCAGTTAGAGATTGATGAATAGTTCATCAACTTGGCTACGGGGTTAGCTCCTTCGGGACAGTGTTGGTTTAAGAATTGCAAGTTCGAGGAAGTGCCATGGACATTGTTGTTTCAATCGTGCAAATTCACCTCCTGTGACAAAGGTATGCCTGTATCTATGCTCAAACCACGATGGCATGATTTATTGATGATAATCAAACAGTTCATGACCTGTGAAGGTCGATACGGACTTGTGTTCCTCCACCACCTCCGTTTTCTTATGGTTTTTATGGGATACTCTCTCAATATGCCCTTTTATTTGCATCGTAGCCTGTTTAAAATGTCGAAGAAGTTCAAAAGGCATCAGGCTGACAGTAGCCTGTTTCATTATGGGCTTGTTAAGCTTATCGTTGTCTATCATTTGAGTTTGCACAGGGATAGCTGGAGCGTTTTCGTTGCTCGGAATGGTTTCGAGGATCCAAACCCTACACAGGTTGACAAACCTATGGTGAATGAGGTCAAGGCTATACCCCCGGTGCCCTACCATATCCTACTGCATAAACCCTCAACCGACCCTCCTATTGACTCACCCGACACTGTAACTAAGAGTGCAGAGGCCATTAAAAATCTTGTGACAAAAAAGCCCAAGGAAAACCTGACTGCTAATGATAAGGGTAAAAAGAATGCACGTTTGATTTCATGGATGGCAAGGAACAAGCCAAAACCCCCTATTGAGCCAAACCCTATCATCTTGAGTGAGGACTCTGATTCAAAAGTTGAGCGTTTCTTGGCCAGCGAATGCCCCTACTCGCAAGGTTTGTGTCACGAACCCCCTTATGATTTTATATCAAACCTACCCCCTGCCTAAAGGATGATCCTAACTACTTGGGTATTAAGTTGCCTCATGAAACCCTCGGTCATTTGTCCAAACCCTCGCCTGATCTGTCTAAACCCACACAGTCACCCTGTGATCAATGCAATTCATGGTTAGAACGATATTGTATTGATGTTCCGATACTCCAATCAAGGATTCAATCATTGGAAGACCAGATTGCAGTCCTAACCAGTGAAAAGGCCAAGCTCCAAAAAACAGATAAAAAGCAAAAGACAACCGTCTCCATCCTATTTAAAAACGTGGAATCAGCCACGGCTGTTGTAAATTCCAAGCTGGTATAAGCAAGCAGCCTCATCGCTACACAGGTATGGTTTTCACATCGTTTTGTTTTGTAAATAATCTAGACTGTTATAATGTTTTCAATTGAGTTTTTAAACAGTTATGTTCACACCTTGAATGGATCTGTTATATTGCGTGCATTCTATATATAGCTTTGCTTTGGATAAAAAGAAATTTCGATTCGATATACGATCTGATTATTCCCAGTATAGAAATCAATAGATTTTGATTGGATTTGAGTGATCTTCGCTTGAATTTGATTGATTTGCTTGCCTCGTTAAGGTGACAAAATTAATAGTTTGCCTTCAAATGAATTGGTTTGTATCCGACTTGAAAAGGAAATTTTTCATATTCAGTTTAGAACACAATAATGCTCAGATTTGATTTGGTTATGATCTATATGCTATGGTTGGTAAATGGTTTGATCGAGTTTGATTGTTACGATTATGCTCGGATTCGATTTCATTATCATTGGTATGCTATGACTGGTAAATGTTTTCGGGAAGATACTTGTTACGATGCTGTGTCGTGTGATGTTCTATCTTTGATTGTTTCCAAGTTAAGGATAATGACTCCATCTCTTTGATGAAAACATTACGCTCAAATAACATTCGCGCCCAAATTGGAAATGAATCTGAATCATAACAACTATGTGAAAACCTTAGCCAATTGATTTGCTCTTGTTCTAATTTGGCAAGTTTGTCCTATGAGTCGAGTTCAGATTATAATTGATGCTACGTATTTTAAATTTGTGGAATGAATTGGTCAAACCCTGATATGAGTCGTTTGATTGAAACGATTGTGATCAAAATTAATCGATCTTGTTTGCTTACTGTGTAATGATCAACGATCGAAATCTATAACAAACCCTGTTTGATTAATCCGATTATGATTTTGTTATGAGTCAATTATCGTTTGGATTCATTCACAACCTAAATCGCTTGCTATACAGTTATCGTTATAATCCTGTTCGATTCATAAGTGTAACGATGTTTTTGCGATTTGTTCTATTTTCAATCGAATATCAAAACGATCTCATAACAGAGTGATTTGATTTGTTGGGAAATGATTACAATTCTGTTACATATGATTTCATTTACCCGACTCATGACTATAATTGAAACAGAGTATTGCTATCTCTGTACTCGGTTAAATGATGTGTATCCTGTTTGAGTTCATAATGGAATAACGGTTTCAATTTATGATTCGTTCTCAAGTAAATATTGGATGTCAATTGAATGGAATTTCTTAAAAGATTTGATTTAATTTCAATTCTGATTCTGTATCTTATTTTAGACTAGCTACAGAATCAGATGATTCTGTAGCTAAGTCTATAGAATTTAATTTTTATCATTTTATTAATAAAAGAGTCTTCTAACTTGTCTATTTTGGATCCTTTTCAGGTGAATTCGAATTGCATGGGATTTCATGGACAGTTTAGAGGATATTTGAAATATTTTGGTTTCATTTTAGTTTCTTAGTTTAGTTGATCTTGGGAATATCTTCCCAGATTATGTAAACAGTTTGATAACTTCCACAGGGAGGTTTTACCCTGTGGAAAACCTTTAAATACTTATTTTTTTTTGTAATAATGATCCTCATTCGTGGGAGAACAAGGATATGGAATTTTAATACAAACTGAGACAGAGATTGATGTTCTGCTACAGCTTTAGCATTTCATAATATCAATGTTTTGTTTCATGTTTATGTGTATCAATTTGCATTTGGTTAATGACTACTTTAGCTATATTAGTCTTTTGCAAATGATATGATTTAATCAATATAATCCATGTCTGATTTTGCATAAGTATAAGTTGAATTATTAAGTATAAGTTTTTGCATAACAGGTTTACCTAATTGCAGAGATTTATAAATCTTATAATTGTTATGATTTTTTATGTTTTGTTTTTCCTGTAAATAAACTCAAAGAGAATTGTAGCTATTATTTACGAGAAGCTTCTGGATCATCCAATGCGAGTTTCCTTCCTCCGACCAGCTTCGAAGTCATCATACACGGGGCAAATCTAGAGCGTTTCCAGGTCAGTTTGTCATTTGTTTGTTTAATATATTTGTTAGTATTTTAGTTAGATATATGTGTAGTTAGTATATTAGATTGTTTAATTTCAGTAAGTTTTATTTCTTGTTCATAAAATCAGAAAAATCAACAAAAAATATCTTTCTCTATCTTAGGGTAGAAAGCAAATGAGTTTTTCAGGTTTTATTTAAATCTGTATTTTGTAGATATTGTACATTTTGTAAATAAGTTATATCCCAGATAGTAGTTAGTGTAGTATTAGTTAGTAGTTTGTATATATAGTGATATTAGATTTGTTAGTTTGTTTAGTAGTTAGTTTTAATTAGATTAGTTAGTATTAGTTTGTTTTATTGTTAGTTAGTTTAGTTTGTTGTATTTAGTTTTAGTTAGTTTGTTTTATTTAGTTTTAGTTAGTTTAGTTTGTTTAGTTTTAGTTAGATTAGTTAGTTTAGATTAGTTTTCTCTTTGGTTTTCTTAGGACCTTAGAACGGCTAACGGAGCCGTTAAACCCTTCAGGGTGGTTCATTCCAAATGGCTTGGGTTATTAGACAACCCTGGGCCGGTTCCACTCTCTCAGTTGACGGACAGTCAATTTCGCCCATCAACAAATGGCACTAGAAGGAGGGCCTAAAATTAATTAATGGCATGAGGCAGTCGCAAGACTCCTCCACCCCCTAAATGCTCACCTATAGTGACTAGAAGCCGTTCACACGATAATATTCCCCTTCAAACATCAACTACTTCAGCCGAAGATCCTCAGATCACAGTTGAGCCAACAACCCCTAATCCTACAGGTGGTGACATACAAGGGATTGTTCGTCAATCTCTTATTAAAACACATAGTTTATTAGCTCATCTTAGGCAACCAAACCGTCCATGGGGTCAACCTTTAGACTTCTCTGATATCAGAGAACAGTTAGGAAATACCAACCTCACTATGAATCCTATAGATCCAATCACAAATCCTACTGCAGGAGGATCTGGGATACCTCCTTCACCACCTCCCTCATCTCCTTCTTCTTCTGGAGGAGATTCCTCTTCTAACGAAGGCAATTCACCTTCTCAGCCTTCCACACCCACTACCCCAATGGAAAATCAGAACAACCCTGCTAGACCTTGGTTGGACCAGGATGCTGTAGCTGTACCTGGAGCTCAGCACCCTTTACCTAAACACCCAGAGAAGTGTCTTCCCAAGTTTGATCCTGATTCGAAACAGATAGTGGAAGATCATATCAAAATATTTATGTTAGCCATAAGACTCCGCAATGTTGAACATGAAGACGTTGTCTATAGGTTGTTCCTGTATACTTTTGAGGGTAATGCATCGACATGGTACTTTTCCCAGCAACCCCATACCATCGTGTCTTGGGAAAAATTTGAGTCATGCTTTTTGGAAAATTTTGGAGACGGTAAGCCTCCGGAAGTCTTAGTCATGGACCTTTCTAGCTTAAAAATGAACCCAAAAGAAAAAGTTAAAGATTTTAATCAAATATTCTTGACACTTAAAAACCAAATCCCTGCAGATTCCATGCCTGCTGAGAGTCTTATAATAGCTTACTACACTAAAGATTTGCATCAAAGCATAGCTATTTGGGTTAAAAGATCTAAGAAAGCCACGTTGTTAGAAGCCTTCGAGGAGGCCAGCCAGATTGAAAAAAGACATACTTAGTCTTAAGGAATCTTCTAGCAATGAAACTGAGACTAGTTCTTCTTCCAAAAAGAAGATTGAAATTCTCCCCAGACCTACTCAAAGTAAAAGACAACCTGAAAACTCTGATCTGGAAAATTTAACTAAAGTTGTTCAAAAACTGTCGAATCAAGTTATAGACTTAAAAAGGTCGACTGAAGAAGCTTCCTCGAGTAAAGGACCCTACAAACCTCCTTTCCGAAAGCCTTTTCCCACCAACCGACCTAATCCAACTCCCGAAGGCCTAAATCTAGAAAGTTTTCAATGTGCCCTTCAAACAATTCTAGAAGCCCAAGATAACTTGATGCCTCCTGAGATTCCTAAGGAGGTAGTCGAACTAGAGACAGTTCTAGAAGAAGAGTCTTCTCCAAACATCTTTGGACACTTCTCGGACAACATCTTTCAAGCTAACTTTGAGACTGTTCACCCTTATAACACTAGGAGTAATACAACAAACAAGCCTTCTACCGAGAACACTACAACTTCACCTCCAAATCCATCTAAATCAGCAGAGACTAAAAAGAGCAATGTGAACCCCAACTTAGATTATGATGTTGAAGATCTTAAAAATTTAAGGGCTAACATTTCTATTTATGAGTTATTGAAGTTTCCATTTCTGTTACAAAAAATGTTGCAAAATATTTCAGAGAATGGAAAAAATGGCAATTCCAATGGTAACAAGGTTGTGCAAAGCAAAGTTCCGTAGAAGACTTCCACTAAAAATAATCCTGATCCTCAAGATAAAGGAAGCCTTCTTGTAGTCCCTGTAAATAATGTAAATAATGTAGATAAAGTAGCCTTAGAAATTGCGAGTAAAAAGCCACAAGCTACTACTCTTAGTACTCGCAAGAATGTACCTCCTTTTCTTTTAACATTCAATATTTTCAACAAAAATGTGCATAATTGTATGGTGGACTCGGGAGCATCATCCAATGTGATGCCTTGGTCTGTCTGCCAAAAGATTAATGCTGAAGTGGAACCATCTACTTTAAAAATCATACAACTTGATCAGACAAATGTTAAAGTTATAGGCGAACTAAAAAATGTATTGATTAGATTATCGTCTAACCCAAAGGTTCATCAAGTTATTGATATAATTTTTGTGGATATTCCAGAAGTGTATGGTCTATTTTTAAGCAGGGACTGGTCGGAGCAGCTACATGGTTACTTCGCAACAGACTGGTCTCACTTATGGCTCCTAGAGAACGGTAAGCCTAACAAGATCAGAGTGAATCGTGAGCGCTACCTCAAGTTCACGGTTACATATTTGAACGATCCCAATGAACCATATACACCTCCTACTGATTCACCTGAAGTACAAGGGATGGACACCTTCTTCGGCAACTTCATGGCCGAGGTTTCACCTATCACCAATCTAGAACAACAGTCCGAGATCATAGAATTTGTGCAGCCCGCACCTTCCACAAAAAATTCCTATGAACCCGATGGAAACCAAATTTGGTCTCTATATTTCGACGGTTCTAAGTCTAAAGAAGGAGCTGGAGCAGGCTGCATCATTATCGATCCGGCAGGTAACAAGACATTAATGGCTTGTAGACTAGAATTTGAATGTACTAACAATACTGCAGAATATGAGGCTTTATTGCAAGGTCTCAGAAAAGCCCTGGATATGAACATTCAAAACCTGGTTGTATTTGGCGACTTTGAAATAGTGGTTAGGCAGGTAAGAGATTCTATACATTGTCTTTCCCCGCATCTCAAAAGTTACCAATATGAGGTATGGAGTTTAATGAATAAATTTTCTTCTTTTAATATAAATTCCATTCCTAGACTAAATAATGCTGAAGCAGATCTATTAGCTAATGTAGCCTCTAAACTTCTTCCTGTAGAAGGCTTGTCCCCAGATGCATTCTCCATCAAGCTATTGTTTCGACCATCTGTTCCTGACAATATCACAAACTGGAGAGTATTTGACAATGATCAGTAGATCATTAACTTTCTGCACATGGAAGAAACCTTTCAAGGCAAGGTGATAGATGAACGCACACACGACGACAATTTGCACGATTTTACAGTAATACCTGATCCGAAATCTCCTGAAGCTCTATCGGACATGGTAAATTCCATACCCAAATCCATAGTTAGATTAGAGAAGTTTTATGATTTTGAAGATAAATTTAAAAAGACGGTCAATTGTAAAACCAATAGTTCCTCGTTGTCTTATGAAAAAGTGAACTTAGGAACTAGTGAAAATCCTCAGTGCATTAACTTAGGCTTGGGATGTTCTAGACAAGAAAAAGTTGTTTTTGTTAAATTATTTAAAGAATTTAAGGACGTATTTGCATGGACATACGATGATCTTAAAACGTTCGACCCTAATATCATACAGCATGTCATCCCGATGAAGCCCCAAACCTTACCCTTCCAACAGAAACTGAGGAAAATGCACCCTAAACTAGAACCGACCGTTCAAAAAGAATTGAATAAACTCCTAAGTGCTAAAATAATTTTTCCTATTAGGCACACTCAATGGGTGTCCAACCTTGTCCCAGTTCGGAAKAAAAACAGGGAAATCCGACTTTGCGTTGATTTATGAAACCTCAATAGAGAATCTGGCAAAGACAATTATCCTGTCCCACCCATGGAACATATCCTTCAATAGGTATCTGGTTCCAAGAGACTATCCTTGTTAGATGGTTTCTCTGGATACAACCAAGTCCTAATGTCTACACCAGACCAACTCAAAACTACCTTCCGTACTCTGTGGGGCACTTATGCTTATCGCAAAATGCCCTTTGTATTGATTAATGCTGGTGCTACCTTTTAGAGATCAATGGACATTGCTTTCCGAGGCTTAATCAATCAGTTTGTCGTAGTTTACTTAGATGATGTGACCATTTATTCTAAAAACAAAGACGATCATCTAGCTCACTTACGAGCCGTTCTGCTACGATGTCGTAAATACGACATCTCCTTGAACCCCAAAAAATCCATCTTTGTAGTAGAATAGGGTAAACTCCTAGGATTCATTGTGTCTAGTGATGGGATGATTATTGACCCCGAAAGGACTCAAGTCATCGCTAAACTTCCCCCTCCTACATCCAAAAAATCCATGCAGTCTTTCTTATGCCAGATTAACTTCGTGAGAAGATTCATCCCCAGTTTCTCCGAAATGGTTAGGCCTTTACAGAACCTGATTAAGAAAGACACCCAATATCACTGGGGACCCACAAAAAATCAAGCTTTTAATGCCATAAAGAAGGCCATAATAGACGCTCCGTCTCTCATGAGCCCTGATTTCTCTCAAGATTTTACACTCTATACTTTTGCCTCTGATCGTTCTTATGCCGCCGTTCTAACTCAGAAGAATACTGAGAGCAACGAAGTAACCATCATCTTTATGAGCTCTGCTTTCAAAGGTGTTGAACTTAACTACCCAGCGGTTGATCAGCAAGCCTACGCTATTTTCAAGGCAGTTAAGCATTTCCGGTCCTATCTTTTGAAGTCAAGGACGAAAGTCATTGTCCCCTACCCTGCCGTAAGGAACTTGTTAGTGCAGAAGGAGTTAGGAGAGAAGAGAGCTAACTGGGTCACCTCCTTGCAGGAGTATGACTTGGAAATCACCCCAGCTCAGATTGTGAGAGGCCAAGGGTTGTCTAAGTTGGTTGTTGATTCGGAAACAGGACAACAAGAAGATAGTGATACGTCAAACCTAGGACAAAGTGATCAAATTTTGATTTGTTGTGTACAAAACCTCGTTAGTCCTTGGTACGACGATATTAGATTCTTTCTTGAACATGGGTCAGCACCCCGTCACCTTGACCCCACCAAGAGAAGAGCGTTGATACTAAAGTCCGCCTCCTTTCATCTAATTAACGGTGTACTGTTTCGTCATAATTTTGACGGCATACTGATGCGCTGTCTCGAGAAAGACGAAGCAGAAAAAGTCTTGCTAGAGTTGCATAGAGGAGAAGCTGGTGGTCACTTCGATGGTGACACCACTGCTCATAAGGTTTTAAGAGTCGGTTACTACTGGCCCATGCTTTTTAGGGATTCCCATGCATTGTGTCGTAAATGTATCATCTGTCAGAAAGCATCAGGGCGGTTTCAAAAACCAACCTTTCCCTTGCAACCCATTTCAGTAGATTCTCCTTTCCAACAATGGGGCCTTGATATCATAGGTCCAGTTAACCCTCCATCCTCGCAACAACACAGGTATATTGTGACAGCCACATATTACTTTACTCGATGGTCTGAAGCTGCTGCGCTAAGAACTATCAACACCAGTCAGGTAATTGCTTTTCTGAACTCGAATATTATCACCTGTTTCGGTATCCCTGACTGTCTAGTCTTTGACAACGCTTCATACTTTTCTTCTCTTGAGATGAATGAGTTTTCTTTGGAGAAAGGAATTAAGCTAAAGTACTCTGCTAGTTACTACCCTCAGGGCAACGAATTAGCAGAATCAACAAATAAGAACTTGATCAAAATTATCAAGAGAACCGTGGCTGAAAATGACAAGAATTGGCACAATGCACTGTTGAACGCACTGTGGATTGATAGGGTAATGCCCAAAGTTGCTATAGGTAACTCCCCCTTTTTTCTCGTTTATGGAAGAGAAGCAATTCTCCCACCTCACGTTCTTCTTCCTTCGCTTCAATTGTCACAAAAAGTCCAAGAAGAAGATTGTCCCCCTTTAGAAAGCCAAATTAACGCTTTGATGAAGTTGGAAGAGGTAAGAGCCCAAGCTAAGCCTAAGTTAGATCAACATCAACAATTGGTTAAAAGTTGGTTCGATTCTAATTCTGCTTCTGATAGGAATTTTGAAGTAGGCGATCTCGTCTTAAAATGGGACAAACCACACGAAGGAAAGGGTGAGCACACCAAATTTCAAAACTTATGGCTTGGACCATTTTTAATTGCTGAAAAGTTGGGCCCGATTTCCTTTCGATTGCAGAATCTTGAAGGGCAACTTGACACCTATCCGGTGAATGGTCAAGCCCTGAAAAGATACTTTGCTTGATAACTACCCTTGTATATTATGTATATATTTTTTCATTTTGGTTTGCATTTTCGTTTGCTTTCTGTTTTGATTTTGATTTGAATTTATCAGTTCATGTTTTTTGAAAAATACACATACCTGTACACTGAGCTATTCAGACAAAGACGATAGAAAATTTCTTCGCTGAAATAACTTCTGAAAAATTTGTACAAACATCAAAGATATATTGTTGAAATTGATATTTGTGTTGGAAAATTTTGTTGTTTGAAATAAGTTTACTGATTTCAATCTCTGAGAAAAGTTTGTCATGATCATCAATTATCTTTTTACGTTGTCCCTTTTCCGTAAAGGAATGACTCAAAAGATGTGTCCCTGTCATAGGAAGTGTTTTGTAAATAAAACATCTCTGGAGCCAAATAAAGGACAGTTCTAAAAAAATTCTGATGAGGTCTAAAAAAAAAATATGTTAAAATATTAAGATTTTCAGTGTCACCCTGCTCAGCTATATACATATGAAAAACAAAATAAAAATTATTAATAAGAGCTGTGGGAAATGCTTGTAAACCCGCCGGGATGCTGAACAGGTCAGCTGGCAGCGGGTAAATGCATGCATGATGCCAAGACAACTTCGTTGGGGTACTGAACAGGTCCAATGGCAGTGAAGCAATTTCGGGTACATGATAATTTGCAAAAAGAAGAAGAAACCTCTTTAATGTCCTTTATTCTGATCTAGAACTTCTTGACAGGATATAGATGTCAGAGTGGGTTAAATGGCAACCCTATCGAGGCTATGGATGCCTGCTGGCAGCAGTGGCTATGCCAATAGTATCGAAGATTTTATCTTTAATATCGTGACTTGTTGAACTTAAGACTGTTATTGGTTTTCATCTTTTAAAACACTGCTGAAAAAAATGGTTGATGATGATGTTTGTACGATTTTCCAGTTTTTATTTTTGAGTCGGAATTGTCTTTGTTGTCTTAATCTGAATTTGTATCTTTTGCAGAGATAACTGTTTCTTCCAGTGTGTCGCCATTGTTGGCAGCCAATTCACTTTTTTATGATCCTATAAGCTGCCTACACCTATGTCTTGCAAACATTAAATTTTTCGTCGCATTTTTCAAAAGACGACACTTTCATTTCTTGCGACATTTACACATTTGTCTTCGTTAAGTTTTCACGACTGTAAGCGTGAAAAATTTCCTTTCGAAGTTGTTTTTCGATCATTATCTGAACTATGGATATTTATTTTTTCATTATGCCTATTGCGCTTACCTTTTATTGATCATTACACGACTAGCAATATCCTTTGATCGGTTCTCATACTTCGATTGATTGTATAACTTGGTTTTATTGAAGGCATTTAGCCTTTGGATTTGCACTTCATGTGGCTTGCCTGATCATTGATTATATGAAAAAGCATAAGGGTTTTGATTAAATTTTATATATATATATGATACGATCCTTATGATAATCTTTTCATAACTTTTGGCTTGTCGACTATATTAATATCATTTTGGCACCTTGGTTGAACTTTTGATTATATGAATTAATACATTGGCGCATATTTGATTTTGGGTTTTGATTTATATGTTGGATTTTTAAACATTATGACATAACATTTGCGCGTTGGTGATTCACCTTTGATTTTATTGACTGTACACATAACTTAAAAGTTGAACTATTATTATGGAGTAAACAGCTATGAAATTTGGTGGTTGTACTTGGATAATGAATATTATGCATGGCAGACTCCACCACCTTTTCATGCTCGCATTAATGCTTATCCCTTTTGCTCATTCATTGTTGTTTCGGGTAGTTCTGCTTCTGTATGCATTGGTGAATTCAAACCCTACCCATACCATGTGTTCGGATCCATGGCACTAGTCGTGCGAGTTGAACCCAATGGAAATCAAGCCCTGTTAATGTTTAACAATGCCCGCAAAGATTTGGAAGACAATGGGTGGCTTACCTTCGTGAAACGTTTCGAGGCTTTTAACCTTTGTGTAGCACAACAGTTTGCCATGACCTTCGATGGATGTCGAGCCAAGGTGGGTGATATGCAGTTAGAGATTGATGAACAGTTCATCAGCTCGACTACGTGGTTAGCTCCTTCGGGGCAGCGTTGGTTTAAGAATTGTAAGGTCAAGGAAGTGCCATGGACATTGCTGTTTCAATCGCGCAAAGTCACCTCCTGTGACAGAGGTATGCCCGTATCTATGCTCAAACCACGATGGCATGATTTATTGATGATAATCAAATAGTTCGTGACCTGTGAAGGTCGATACAGACTTGTGTTCCTCCACCACCTGCATTTGCTTATGGTTTTTATGGGATACTCTCTCAATATGCCCTTTTATTTGCATCGTAGCCTGTTTAAAATGTCGAAGAAGTTCAAAAGGAACCAGGATGACAGTAGCATGTTTCATTATGGGCTTGTTAAGTTTATCGTTGTCTATCATTTGAGTTTGCACGGGGATAGCTGGAGCATTTTTGTTGCTCGGAATGGTTTCGAGGATCCGAACCCTACACAGGTTGACAAACCTGTGGTGAATGAGGTCAAGGCTGTACCCCCGGTGCCCTACCATATCCTACTGCATAAACCCTCGACTGACCCTCCTATTGACTCACCCGACACTGTAACTAAGAGTACAGAGGCCATTATAAAGCCTGTGACAAAAAAGCCCAAGGCAAACCTGAATGCTAACGATAAGGGTAAAAAGAATGCACGTTTGATTTCACGGATGGAAAGGAACAAGCCAAAACCCCCTGTTGAGCCAAACCCTATCGTCTTGAGTGAGGACTCCAATTCGAAAGTTGAGCATTTCTTGGCCAGCGAATACCCCTACTCACAAGGTTTGTGTCACAAACTCCCTTATGATTTTATATCAAACCTACCCCCTGCCTAAAGGACGATCCTAACTACCCGGGTATTAAGTTGCCTCGTGAAACCCTCGGTCATTTTTCAAAACCCTCACCTAATCTGTCTAAACCCACACAGTCACCTTGTGATCAATGAAATTCATGGTTAGAACGATATTATATTGATGTTCTGATACTCCAATCAAGGATTCAATCATTGGAAGACCAGATTGCAGTCCTAACCAGTCAAAAGGCCAAGCTCCAAACGACAGATAAAAAGAAAAAGACAACCGTGTTCGCACCCAATTCGTTACTAGTGAGAAAATCGAGGGTGCTTACATGCCCTGTTGGGTCTTGTAGGGCATGACAACTGTGGAAGGAAAGGTTAGAGAATACATAACAAACTACAAGCTAATATCAACTGAAAACAAATTAAAACTGTGAAAAGAAACAACAAACACCAAAAAAAAGACAGATGTCACCAATGGTTTTGAGCTGGTCAATTGATGAAATCGGAGCACGATGAAGGAAGAGAACTGTGGTTCCTTCTTCCCCCAATGGAAGGCTCTTGAGGCTCTCACAAATTTTGCTTTCCTTACAACAAGAAGAACTGAGTATGACAGTGAAAGAACTCCCAGCGATGTTGCCAATGTGTTGTCGTTAAAGAATGAGTCCTTAACAATCTTAGTAGCATAACAATGCCTGAAAATTCCTTGCAAAAACAATGTATCTTCACTGCTTTTTATAGTAGATCCTCGAGCGATTATGTAACCTATTCAAAGTGTGAAAAGGGGCCCTTTAGGGATTCCTTAGGTCATTAGCCCACCTACCCTGCGGATTCGGCTCGGATTTGGGAGTCAAATCAGATTGGGAGTCGGTCTGTAAGCGGTTGGGAGGCCGACCGAGTTAATAAATGCGTCGTTTTAGCAGGTGCACGGGTTTTTTGCTGATAGCCGCACGTCGAGCGCGCATGCATGCATAGCACATTCTTATCCTGCGCATGTGCACATGCACCAAACTACTGTAAAGTGCCCTTCAATTTTTGGTTACTTTGTATAGTTTTTGACCCTTCTGGAATGCTTTGAAATTAATTCAGTGCCATGAATGACTTCATTGCTGTTTTGATGATGCGGAGTTCTTGTCGCCATGTGTGGACGAAATTTCAGTGATAACAGATGCCCCCTAATGGATGAGGTTAGGAGCATACGTATAGCTGAAATCCATCAATGTTTCTTCTACTGAGAATGTTGTTGTAAGGGAGAGAAATAGTGGGACCTTTCAGAGTGATCTGTTGGAGAAAAAAGGAACCGGTAGGACCCGACCTTCTGAGAGTTGTGCAAAAAGAAAAAATATACAACTGTGTACAAATGAGGTGGGCATGCCCCATGCTCGTGTGATGTAACTCTGAAAAAAGATGATGGAAGTGTTGGTGTAGACAACTGCAGTGCCCTTGGGGGTTGTAATGATAAAGGAAGAAGACAATTCTGCAAAGGAACATACTCTGAATAACAGGCAATGATTGCTGTAATAAGCAACGACGATGATGTGGGCATTGATGGCCCTACCACGTTCAGAGGTCTTCAACAAATGACAAAAATAACTGCAATAGTTGCAAAGTAAGACCCACCATAACATGAGAAAGTGTTGGCGTCGAATGTTATGGGGGCCAACGACAACAGGGAGAAATGGTGTTTCACCCTGTGCTGTCCGAGATCTCTCATTAAAATAGAGAATGAGAATCAAGATACTGTCGCCCTTCTGGAAAAGTGTGCTGATGTCGACAAAAGGGAAATGCAACTCTGAGAAGCAAAGGGCTCCATGGAATCTACTGAGATGAGGAAGTGGCATAGGTACATGGACGAAGTCAAGAAGTGGGAAGACTCAAGACTGCCCTTGGCTGGAGGATGTATGAGAGAAACAGTGGCCGCAACCGTGTAACAAGGTCAAGTGTCAGGGGGACGACAAGACCGGTGATAAGTTGTGCCAGAGGCGGGACAAGGTGAACAAATTTAGAGGGTATAGGTAACTGACCTGTGGAGTACTCTGAAGATATGGACGATGCCGACAAGGGTAGATGATAAGTAATGCTCCAACCAAGGGTGACATGGGTTGCGTGTGGCCAAAAGAAAGCAAGTCGCCAATGGTGACGACAAAAGAAAATGCAATGACTGGAAATAAAGGCGTTTGTACAATAAATAATGAATAATGAATAATTTTGGGGAGAAATGTACAAATACAGAAACGGGTGCCCCAGTGTCAAATGCGTGCCCCAGGGTGGGCATAATTGTCTTGGGAAATTGATGAAGGGTGGGGGCCCCATTGGTGAGTTTCTGTATGAGGTAGGTGAAATGAGGGTAGGTTCACAGATGGACAAACTGAGTGTGGATGAAATGAAGGGCTCATGATCCTGCGGAGGTGCAGGTAAAAAATAGAACCATAAAGAGATAATCCGAGAGTCCATGTGGGAAAGCTAGCAAATTGAAGAGAAAGAGTATGTGGCTGATTCACGACATGATGAAAGACTATCGGGACTCCCATCCCTAAAGGGCAATGAAAAACAGCATGAGTGTCAAAAGTGCCAAAGGGTGATAGGAATGGGACAACTCATGTGGGTGAGAATGCTACCGGGTTACAGTACCGAAGATGCAAAATGGAGGTGTGGGTACTGCAGGGCCGGGAATGAGGATCCTAAAGGCCAATATCAGAGGGTGTGATTGGAAATGTAAATGCAATACAGTGGGATAGACTACATGCCAGTGCTGAATATATACCTGAAGGGATGATGTTGATGACCGATGAGCAAGTACCTGCACACATAACAACCAAATACCCAAAGTGAAAAATATCTGAAGAGAATCAAAGATATGAGCTTGTATTTGACAAATGTGACTATGCGTGTGCGTAACTAACCATGATATGAAAAAAAGGCACCCCGGGGGCTCNGCTGAATATATACCTGAAGGGATGATGTTGATGACCGATGAGCAAGTACCTGCACACATAACAACCAAATACCCAAAGTGAAAAATATCTGAAGAGAATCAAAGATATGAGCTTGTATTTGACAAATGTGACTATGCGTGTGCGTACCTAACCATGATATGAAAAAAAGGCACCCCGGGGGCTCATGATGAAAAGAAACCCAAGGACTGCTGAAATGTAGGTGATGAGACGCTGATCCCGTGGCTGAAGACAGTTTGAAAAACGGACACTTTGGGCTCCCGGAATGGTGAGTGGAAGTTTGGAAAAAGGCCAATATATAACTGTAGGGCCCACATTGCCACCTCATTTGTACCTGCTGCAATAGTGACTAGATGAGCGGTTTTCAGAGGAGATTTGGTGATTCAGGGAGTACGAGGCATCTCATCGACGTTCTGCGAGTTGCAGGTTAGTGGTCTGATCATCCTGCATAGAAATAGGTTTCCAATTTTTGGGCAGGGTAGGTATAGGGGGCCGTACAGGGGTTTTGAGGGGTTTTTTGGTAGGATGTGAGCCCACATGCGTGGGCGATTTAGTGGAAGGCACGCATAGGTGTGCACCTATCCACTGAATAAATGCACATTGGTGCGCATGGGGGGGAATTTGAGGCGCGCCTTAAGGGCGCGCCTGTGAGGTGGACAGGCACGCAGTAGTGTGCGCCTGTGGGGTGTACAGGCACGCACGAGAGCGTGGTGCAGTAGTGCGCGCCTGTGGGGTGTACAGGAGCGCATGAGAGCACACCTGTATGGCAAATAGGCACACACGAGAGCGCGGTGCAGTAGTGCGCGCCTGTGGGGTGTACAGGCACGCACGAGAGCACACCTGTATGGAAAATAGGCACGCACGAGAGCGTGCCTGTATGGAAAACAAGCGCGCTCTGATGTGCGCCTGTGAGGAAAACAGACACGCATATTTGCGCGCCTGTATAGTGAATAGGTGCGCACGTGTGTGCGCCTGTGGGTGAAAAAACCATGCCTAGGAGGCAAGGTTGAAGGGTGGAAAACTGAGTCTTTTTGATGCATTTGGGGGTTGCATATGCTGATACAGGACTGTGTGTTATGTGCAGGTGGCTAGCAGTGACTATGGATGTGCGGTGGCGTGAGCGAGATTGGTTGCAGCTGCGAGATGCTGTGGCCAATGCAGGGCCTGCGGTTAGAGTGGATTTAGCAACCAGTGGGTTGCTAAAGTTTTTTGAGTGCCTGTTGATACGGGCACAAGAGTACTTACTCCAGTTCCTGCTGCAGATGTGGAGCCCAGATCTGCACTGCTTCCTTGTGCGAGGAGAGCAGATCCCCTTCACTGCGGTGGAGGATATATATTTCTTAA
The DNA here is from genome assembly GCA_032191745.1 of Picea mariana. Classification (NCBI taxonomy): domain Eukaryota; kingdom Viridiplantae; phylum Streptophyta; class Pinopsida; order Pinales; family Pinaceae; genus Picea; species Picea mariana. Next base: position 201,488 of record JASDQU010371065.1, read on the forward strand.
CTGGGCTCCCCTTCCGGGGGACACCGCTGCCGACAGAGCCTGTGCTGCCGAGGGGTACACAGCTGTCAGAGGTTGCCGAGCGATATTGTTCAGGCGAGCACTACATGTCTGGGACTGTAGTGACTATTAGCAGTATAGATGCCCTATTGCATCATTGCATAGCGGCAATGATTGTTCATGTGTATGGGTCACTGGCAACCCAACAGATCAGTGGTGGCTAGCTTCTGGTGATGGAGAGAGTGGTGGTGGGCCATGAGTGATTTGCCTGGGGTTTGACACTGCACGCACGGATGATCGCGCAGCTGGACCGTTGTCGGTCCACAGGTACCGGGGAGTTTTCTTTTGGCTCCATCTTGGTGGCCTGGTTTCTGGAGAGGGTGCCGATGCTGCGCTTGTGGGTTCTTCTAGAGGCGCCTGGGGTGCGAGAGCCTCGAATGAGGCGGTGGTCTTAGATTTTGGTTCGCCATGGTGGTGGTGAAGGCAGACATTATTTTACGGTGCAGGTGGCACAGATCTGGCGGCAGATGTCGCAGGTCATACCTCGATACCCCTATGCTGGGGTGGACTTCCGGGGGGACCCATACATGGTACTGCCTCCTAGGGAGGTTTTTGATCACCGAGGTATGTTTGAGTTGTGTATATGTTTTTGATTTATGTTATGTTTTGATATATTAGTTCATATGTGAGATAGACATTGATATGATCGTTTGTTTGTTGTTTGGTGCATGTGCAGATGTGGCACCTCGTGGGCGCGAGGTGGAGTGGCAGAGAGCGCTGGTGTAGAGACAGCCGGAGAGGCTACCACGTGGAGAGAGGCGTGGGTGGGATGAGGCTGTGGGGAGACTGATAGAGCCCGAGAGGGCAGCGAGGAGGCACTGATTCGACGACCTTAGCGCGGGACCGTCACATGCTCCTCTGGCAGCAACCAGAGTAGACTTTGATTATATTCACCGTCGTCTAGAGACAGTGTTATAGGACGTGCCTGAGGGCATGTGGATCCACATCCAGGACGAGGGGTTCCTGGAGCAGTGCATTGGATTACCACCACCATGGCGGGGGATAGTGCGACGAGCAGCTGTGCTCGCCGTGATGACTAGTGGACGCCTGCCGCCTGGGCAGGGGGTCCTGCGGATGTTCCACCGCCACCTCCTGGGGATGGTGGGGGTGGGCCACCACCTCCTCCTGAGGGAGGAGCAGCTGGGGGTGAAATAGAGGCACCCTGATGTATGATGTATATGGTAGATATTTTTGTTTTATAGGCTGGTGAGCCCATTTTTGTACCGAGGTGCTGGACTGGCCTGCGGATACATGTATTTTTTGTATGTAAACATGCGGATAGCCTGATGGGCCGATATATATATATATGAGTATACATATTTCGTGATCCTGATGTTGTCTACACGT
>JASDQU010371066.1:14852-27122 GCA_032191745.1 Picea mariana
GAAGGTTTATGCTACTTGTTACGTTATTTACACTTATTTCTAGTAAAAAATACAATATGATTGTACATTGTTGGTTTAAAAAGAAGTCAAGCTTTAGTTTTGGGAAACCTTTACTAAAGAAAATATACATGTAACATAGAAAGCTCTATATGCCAATATTTTGAATCAACACCCTTATATTTTTTAGCATATAATATCATTTTTTATGTGAAAGTAAAAAATGATTTCATTCATACGAAAACTGTTCATACTGCAATATGTAACATAATCCAATCCCACCCGAACCAGATATATAAAAAACATAACATATGTTTCTATATTATAGTTTGAACTTTGCATTTAAAACCAGAGTATTATTAACAAAATTATAGAGGGTTCTTCCTCAACTAGCTAGTGTTAGCTTTCAGGGTTACTTCGAAAGTGTTTATACCATGCTTAAGAGTATTTCATGTGATGTGCGGTGCATGGTGTTGATTATCCTTAGTTTTACTGTGATGGACTTAGAAATTGGAGATAATTTGTTCATGGATTTTCATGCCTTTACTTATTGTTAATGTGGCACACTTCCTTAGGAGGTTGGAGACCTATGTAGCTTGGTGACTTCTTCATTATGCGTGCACATGGAAGTTGGTTTCTTGCTTGGGAGGACGACTCAACCTAGAGAAGAAGCATTGGTCATCATGGAAGAGGGCATTGAGCCCTAGATGGCATGGAGACACTTGGTTGCTTGCATGGAGGCTTGTACTTAACTTGAGGACTCTTGGGTTGAAGAGAGATCATGTAGGTGTGGTGGACCCGAAGATATAGATGGCTTAGGAGGGAGTGTTATCACCCAATATAGTACCCATGTGCAAAGCCTATCACAAGGTGCAAGATAAGTGTAACAATTGGAAGTACTTGTCACTGTCACCTTAGCAATTACTTCCCCCGTTTTAATGAAGGATGTAAATCCAACACAAGGGAGGCTTCCCTAGCAACCTCAAGGAATTCTATAGCAAGACAAGTCAATCCTACAACCTCCTATATTGGTTACTTAATCACAGCACCACTTAGGTCAAGTTTGTCAAAGCGAATATAAGGTGGTTTAGTGAAGTAGTTTCCAGATTTTCATAAATGAAGTATCAAAGGCATATAATAGAAAGTAGACCATTAACTTATGGAATGAAATCACTTATCCATAATCCAACAACTATTAACAATAACATGAGTCATCACCAAATTGTTATGTTTACAAAATAGGCCACCTACACTAAAGTATGAAGATTGAAAGGTCCAAAACAATAAACTTTAAACTTTAAAATTAACTAGTTGCTAAATACTATGAATCTATCATCTATAGACCATGACATATAAAGTAATGAAAAAAGAAGAAACATCAAATAACTATCCCATCCTCCTTCCACCACAACGATTGTTGCGTGGGCCTCCTCGTGGTGGTAGTGGAGCCTCTTGAGAAGGATGAAACTGTGCAAAACTAGATGTCGAAGAATAGAGGGGGAATAGCTCATTTATTCTTCTCATTTCTTTCCCATAAACCCTAAGCCTAGGGTAGGATCCACCCTTTAAAAAAATTATAAAAAATGAAACTTTTTTTTCTTGTGTGTCGAAGCGTTCAGGTCCCTCAACGAAGCACGTGCAAAGCATGCCCAGAGCACGCTTCCGAAATTTTGAAGCATGCTTTGAGGCAAGCTTCCTAGGTGCTCGCGCTGAGAGCAGACTTATGGGCTCCGGAGCGGGGGCGGAGGGGGGGGAGCTTCTGGTAACTCTGCTTAAAACCTCCAAGATGTCAAACCCTAGCAAGCTGAAAATTGCAACAACAATATAATAAATGATGTCAAGGAAGATTCCAAAGGTGAAAGATGCCAACAAACCATAGACATCAAGCTAAGAAGAGGTTGGAAGTTGAGGGTAAGTCCTAATCTAGTCATAAAACATCAAAGGAGAGGTAAACTCAAGTTAAAGATCACTTGCAAGAGAAAAACACTAGTGTCATCTAGTTTCCTTGGGCATATGGAGTCAAATATGCACTTACTTAAAGAGCAACGGTAACAAAGATACCTAAGAACTAAACCCTAGGGTAGTCCACTACAAACCCTAGATATTAGTCCTTTAGGATGGCGAATCAAGGTAGTCCACTAGAAACCTTAAGAGGTTGTCCTATGTCTTCTAACAACCTTTAGCAAGAGATCAAGATGGGTCTTGGGTAAAACCCTAAGGTACTCCATTACAAACCCTAAAGCTTTAACCTACAAGAATAGAACTATGGTAGTCCACTACAAACCCTAGAAATATTCTTATGTCCTTTAACAAGCTTCAACACATGATTACAAGGGAAGGTAGTCCACTACAAACCTTCCTAGGGTTTCGACAAGGTTTATTCGAGAAAAATACAAGATAGCATGCAATATCACCACTTTGATAAGACATTCACTTAATACATCAAGAAATAAACCATCAAAGACTTAGAAAGAGCACTTACTAGGTAAATCAATGARYATCCAAGAAACCCTAACCATGAAATCATCCACAAAGCTTGAAAAGCATCCACAAGATCATCTCCAAGACAAGGCRCATAAGTCATCCATAATGAAAGAGAAAGATAGAAGACAAGTGTAGTAATGATTCTCCACAAGATGAGTTATGATTTACAAAATGGTGCACTCCCTCTATATATATGAGGTAACCAAGCTCTATATCCTCCTAAGAAGCCCCTAAAACATGTAAATCCATTATACAAGGTGGATAGGTCTTAGGCCAACCCTCAAAAGTGCCTCCAAAATGAAAATACAATGCTAAAACATCAAAACGTCCTCCTAAAAGGCCACATGTGAGTGTAAAGTGCCAAAAGAGGGTGACATCATCTCCTGAAGGGGTACAAAGGCTCCAATAGTCATATCCATCCCCAAAAGGTGCAAAGTGTCGTCAAAGGCCATGTCCCCTCATCAATAGGGTCACATCTCATCATCAACAAGGTGCCAACTCATCATCATAATGCTAGGTCAACTCAAGCAAACATCAAATCACCCCAAGCATGGCATCATTCTCTAATCATGCAACATCCAAGGTGAAAATGACGATGTCATCAAGGAAGTGGGCTCCATCACCTCTCCAAAGAGGTCTATTGTCATCATCTCATGCCACATCATCAATCCAAGCCATAACATCCTTAAAGGGTCTATGACATCATCAAGGGCTCCATGTGGCATGTCCAATTGTATATGCAACATTTTAGCTCATCAATGCAGTTTCCTAGATCCAAGAGGTACCGAAAAGTGTGAGAGGGTAGGACAAATCATCAAGTAGCTCAACACTCATTATCAAGGGCCCAATGTCCTCCATACAATGTGCAATGTCCAAGGTAGAAGCATCAAGACGTCCTTCATAGGATTATCTCAAGGGGTGCATCATCATCAAGCAAGAGCTCATAGAATCAGATAAGACCAACCATTATGGATAAAAAAGCCATTAGAATCATAAAAAGTAAGCCACAACTTAATACAAAATCCATGTAAGCAATTCACATTATGTATCTTCTTCAAACCTCACACTAGCTTAAGACTTTATGCAATTTGCCAAGTTTAGGTATGGGAGGACCATGACAAGACCCTATGAGGTGTTCCAATACCCAAGTAGAGGAGCAGTTTTCAAGAAACCCATAAAAGTGTAAGTATAAGTGAATGATATGACATGGGGTTTGCTTCATGGTCATGGTGTCATTGACATGCAATTCCACTTGTGAGATTCATCTCCATGAGCACCTTTGTAAAAGGAGTGCTTGGTGCATTGAGTTACCCTTTCCTCGACATAATTTCTTTCCAAACCCCTATTCTTTCCTTTTGATATTCATTTATTGTTTTACAATACCCATTTTAGGTTTATGCATTTATTTTTATTTTGATTCAATTAAGTCCTTTTAATTTGATATGCATGCAATGCATTAGGACTTGGGGTGATGGCCTCATAGTGACGAGGTAGAGCTCGAGTTGATCTTTGGCTTTTGATTTATCATTTTCCATTCTTTTACCAGTTGCATCAACCTCCGGCATTCATGCCCCTTCTTCTCATAGGAGGATGAAGGTATAGACCTTTTTGGACTACATGTAACAACCACTTCCAGAAGGTAGGACAACTGGAGGAATATAGATGGAAAATGAAGTATGTAAGGGAATGGTACATTACCCCTATCAAGGCCTCCCAATAGTACCCATGTTCCCCAAGAGTGACAACACTTGACTATGACACATAGGATGGCCGCCAAAGTGAAACAAGGAAAAAAACATAACTTTCAAGCATCATGATCCATTATCTAACTTCAACCCATGATCATCACCTAAATGCCTAATGCATTAAATTTAACACTTCATATGAAACAATGACTAATGTACCTCGTGTGTATGACCACCATCATCGGATGAACCTTTTGATCAAGTGAATGGGATGAGAAATGATGAAGGGGGAGGCATATGATGGGATGTTTTCTATGGAGAATGTTGATCATCATCTCTGGGATCATTGTCTACAATGTGGATCATGAAGAATGATCTCCTCTAGTTACCCCTAGGTAAGAGGGAGTAACATGGAGCATTTGAGCATTGGAGGCCATTGGAGGAGGAGCATTGGGCACATCTCATGGAGCACTCTACCTTAGACCCTTGCTTATTGGACATACTCACCTTGGAGCTTGGCATGTGTCACTTGCAATTAGAGCACTTCCCACACGAGCCTATCTATTGTTTAGTTAGTTTGTCGATTGTGGAATATGTCAACTTGTTATTGTTGTCCTACATCACATTTCATATAAATAAAGGGAGGAGAGTCTTTCCATAATATGTATTCATTATTGTTCACTGATATAATCAGATACTTGTTAGAGATGTGATAGCTAGAACAAACTAGTCTCTTCGAACTCTTATTCACTTGTATTTGCTCTATTTGTCTTGAGTGCTAGGGTTCTTGATGGAATTCAAGGGAAGACTAGGGTGAGGGTTTTTCCCTAAAAGTTCAAGGGATGCTAGAGTTTGGGATAAACCCTAGAGTAGAAAAGAGAGTACTTGATCTAGTAGTTCTTGTGAAACAAGACTAGGGTTTTGTGGAATTTGGAAACCCTAGTACTACTTGGAGTGCTTGATGTGAAGAAGATAGGGGAAGACTATCTTGTACACTTGTGTAATGCAAGTGAAGGTGCCAAGGAGGACTTTCCAAGGTGTTATACTTGTTTGTTGTGGATCTTTGGTAAAGTGATCAACTTTAGTTGGGAGAGATTCCTAGTAGGAGGATTCAGTGTCAAGGGTTTTTTGTTTTGGTGGATGCCCAAGCTAGGGTTTGGAGAGCTTGACATGTACCAGTTTGTATTAAATTGTAGTATTTACTTGTACTTCATCTTATATATATATGAAGTGTTCCAACCACCTAAACTATGCACTTGTAGATTTGAATTTCAGCTTATGTTATCATGATAATTGAGTAATTTTTAGAGTTTGTTATGCTTGCTAGTATGACATAACATGAAGCAATTTTTTTTTAGTGATTTACCGAACATCTAGAAGTTAAAGAGGCAGATTCATTGCTGTAATAATTTGTTGCAATAAGTCATTTTCAGATGTGTAATTTGCTTAGAACATGTGTCTTAAGCGATGAAACATTGTTGCATTGAAGTACGCCTAAGTGGTATTTATTTTATTGGATTGCCTTGTTATTTGTATTGAAGAGAAGAGAGGTATTCATTGTTGTAATTTTAATATTTCAGATTTAGCCCTATCTCTAGAAGTTCATAAGAAATAGATCTAGAAACCTCAAGATTGAGTTGAAATATTTGAATTTGCATTGAGCAATCGATTCATGGAATTTTCATAGCTAGAGTCTAGCATGTTGCCTGAATCACTATAGAGTGTTGCCACAGACTCACCAAAATGGTCTACAAGGATTTTGATAGTCCTATTTTGGCTTTTGGTAATCTCATTTCAATTCTAGAGATACTTGTTGGTTTGTAGTATTTTTGTTCTAGCTTCAGTAGCCCAATTCTAAATATAGTGATCTTATACTGGCATTCAGTGGCCCTATTATGGATTTCAATAGTGATTCTATGTTATAGTGTTATTGCACTCCCTTGTCCTTGGCTCATAACTCATACATTATTGCCAGTGTTAATACCATTTAATTTGATAACATTAGTGAAAGGGAAGAGTACAATTATAAACAAATAACTCACAAAGAAGTTATCCTCTATTACATTGATGAACTTGTGTTTTATAACCCCATATCTAATTGAGTTAGCAATTTACAATGCAATAATGTCCCATATTTCTTGAATGAATTTTTTTCTTGAAAAAAGAGCCAACCACCTATTTCCTTGCATTGTGTCACTATTGCCTACTTCCTTCCCAAATCCTCGAACACATGAATTCATATAAAGATAACCCCTATCTCTAGCTCATAAATGGTAAAACCTCCACCCATATAGACCATAATATCCAAGTCCACAAGGATGTTAGATTTTGTGCATACATTTAGTGAGTTGCAACATCTTCGTAGTAAAATGCCTAATTGGCTAAAGTGCAAATTCATCACATTCTCCCTTGGCCTACCATGTTTCTTCCAAATCCATTGCCATTTTCTCGGTATCTAGAATTTTATGCTTTTAAGGCTTCATGAATGGAAACATAATGCTCCTTCGTTGAGAAAAGTGGTAGTTTATATTTCCATCATATACCTTTCTTCTAGACCATTTTTCCCCTTAGCTAAAACAAGGAACAAAAAATTACTTTATATGCTGATGTATGCTCAGAAAAAAAAACTTAATAGATCATGGATCAAACCCTCAGGGTAGATCTCATCATGATCATAGAGACAACGCCAAGAAGAACCTTTTAGAATAGAAAACCAGAAACCAACTCCACAGGCTGAAAATCTAAGGACCATGCCACTGTAAAATAATAGGGCTGAAAGAAAAATAACACTGTCCAACCTAGGGCTGGAAAAGAAACCACAAACAACCTTAATACTTTTAGTCCATGAACACATAAATCTGCTTCAAATACCAACAGTTCCAGAACAACCTTAACAATTCAGTTCACAATGGTACTAGAGCTGCTAGCAGACAAGGTAAGGCAACACACAAGGACGACATCAATTAGACACCAAGGTGGCACCAACAAGAAGGTACTAGAACACTAATCAACAACAAGAAAACCCTTTATGGCTGGCTGGGAAAGACTTCTACAAGTCAACGACAAGCTAAACAAACATGGCTGATAGGGATAAACCCACGGTAGCTAGAGCAGACCAGGAACACACAAAGGAGCTGAGAAGACCCAAATAGGCTTGTCTAGAAGAGACACAACCACCTAGTAACTTTATCCAGAAGAGCCACAGCAAAACCTCAGTCTTCAATTCGGCTAAGAGAGGGTGAGTGTGTGAAGTGAGGGATAGGTTACTCCTTTTATAGTTTTAGGTAGGTAGGGTAGGGATAACACATTAGTCCTCTTGCCATAACTTTAGGGTTAGGTTTTAATACCTAACAAATAAAGAAATAATATTTTACAATTTAAAATATCAAGTGGCAAATCAAAAAGTCAACAAGGTAATAAAACAAGTCGATGAGAGGGGTTTCAAGATCAAGGCGACCAACTTTCTTTAGGAAGAAGTAAAGAATCAAACCAATACACCATCAACAATTAGGGGGGCATAACTCAAGCAAAGGGGGTTTCATTAATAAACAATAAGACAAAGTCAAAGGTTAAGTCCTTCTTTAATGGCAGCTTTGTCCACACGAGTCTCATGATATAACTTATAAGCTTTTATTATCCCATCATACGAGAAGGGTCAATGATGTGATCATGCCCTTCTTTTTAGTTTCTCTTATGTCACATGCACCATCTCGAGAGAGATAAAGGTCACACATCATCTCGGCTTGGTACTTAACCAAGAAATTGCCTGGTCCTAGACCAAGATACCCTAGAACTCATCTGGGGGGCCTAGAATATGTCTAGGCGCTTAACCACCAAGGTACACAACCAAGGATCAATCCAAGTGCTGAGCAAGGATTCCTTGGAACACATCTAGGGACTTATATCATCAAAACTGCTTGGTCCCTCACCAAGAACCCCAGAAATACACTAGGGGCCCAACTNTTCTTTAATGGCAGCTTTGTCCACACGAGTCTCATGATATAACTTATAAGCTTTTATTATCCCATCATACGAGAAGGGTCAATGATGTGATCATGCCCTTCTTTTTAGTTTCTCCTATGTCACATGCACCATCTCGAGAGAGATAAAGGTCACACATCATCTCGGCTTGGTACTTAACCAAGAAATTGCCTGGTCCTAGACCAAGATACTCCAGAACTCATCTGGGGGGCCTAGAATATGTCTAGGGGCTTAACCACCTAGGTACACAACCAAGGATCAATCCAAGCGCTGAGCAAGGATTCCTTGGAACACATCTAGGGACTTATATCATCAAAACTGCTTGGTCCCTCACCAAGAACCCCATAAATGCACTAGGGGCCCAACTAGGGTCTTTTTCCATGGATCTAACTGCTTGGTCCTAGACCAAGAACCCCAGGAGTGTATTGGGGGCCCTAAATCACAACTAGGATCTTTTCCATCCTCCTCGAGAATGGCTCTTGCAACTGCATTAATTTTAACAGCGTGGAAACTCCACTAATTGTAAAATTTGATTGAGGTTAGTTGTGTCTTCTACAAATTCCGATCTTACAACATGATCTTCCATTGTCTCAAAAATATGATAGTCCAACCAACTTGTTTCATTCACATCAAAGAGATTTGAGATCTGTACTAAACCACAATGGTTGAAATGCCTAGCCAAATTGTTGACATATCCTTCTTGATGCAAGGGTCCAAGCCCTAGACCCCTCCATTTATCCCACAAAATGTCAATCCCAATACCACTCTCTCTAGGTTTAATAAAAAGCAGGGGACAATTACCATCCATACATTTTGAATGAGGTTCCATATTTGAGAACCTACACTATTCAAATGATTTACATATGATAAACTTAGCAAACCTTTTCCAATAAAATACTTTCCACTGATCACTTGCTACAAGTGTTTATGATTTGAATTGAGAAAGTCCCATATTCTCTTTGCTCCCTTGATTTGAAAAATCCTTAGATGAAATAATTTTAAATACACATAAACATCTATTTGATCTTCAAAATAAAATGATCGCTTGACTATTTTGCAAATTACATGTCAAGAATTTATCTAAACCACTTTAATGATAAATAACTTGCAAATAATTGAACTTGAAATGAACAATAATAATATAATCACATACACGAGTTGGAAAAAACAGAGTTCACCCAATTTGGGCTACCTCTCTGTGTCTGTTTTCAATAAAGACTTTTTTTATAAATGCTCAAATGTTTGTGTTTTACAATGACATTTTTAGATGTTGCTCAAATGCATAAACATAGTGCACCATTGGATTTCTGGCAAAAAATCGTTCAAAATTGATATAAAATACTTGAAATTTTTTCAAGGTACCCCTCGACATGCTTTACGATATAACTTCAAAACTCATGTACGGGCACGCATTACAAGGCCATTCTGCATAACAATGTGTGTCCATTGCCTTGGGTTGCATGCCATTAAATAGGGCACGCTTCTAACTAAATCCCGAAATTTCAGGTCGGTATTAAGTACAAATTAGTTGGGTTGTTTAAACAAATCCGCATTTTGGTGTGTTGGTTAAAACAATATATATATGGTAAGTCATGGGTTCAAACCCCACCGACTACCATATATTTGTGTGCTTTGTTATTTTGTTATAACATAGGTTATAAATAGCATACAAAATATAATATATGCCTAGCAGACATAGCACATATTCCATAGTTCGATACATATGGTTATAACTCCCATGCGAAATTCGTTGATAGCCCAGTGTTTTAGTGGAACGGTTATATGGTATGGCAATGGACTAAGGGCTAAGGGTCGAGGGCTGAGGCCCTCAGCCCTATAGCCACCCAAATGAACCTTTAAATTAATTTATATATATTGTTTGCCACATATAGGTTAAGAACTAGTACGTGGTGTGTTTGTATGGAGGGCTTTGTTAAGTCTTAGGTTATGGAGGTCGTGGATTCAACCCCCGTCAACTCCAATTTTTACATAAATCTAGCCAATATAGGCCAATGAGGGATCAACAAGTGGCGGCCTCTCATTGACTCATCCTTGCCAGTTGCCATCATAGGAGTGGACCACTTGTGTGCCACTAGTCATCTAATGATTGATCCATTTTTGTAGTACCTTTCCCAGTTAGCTGCCAATAACTATGTGCCATGTTTCACCCTTGCAGTGGTGACATGTGTCACCTATTTTTGCCTTTGACCTTTGACTGTTTGACTCGAACTTTGATTTCTTATAACTTTTGCATATGAACTCCATTTGAGGAAAAAATTGCGTCGTTGGTAAGCTATCATCTAGTTCTACGCGTTGATGGTGTTTTCGAGCGATTTGAAGCATTTGAATTTTGAGCATTTCTGAACCATTCTGGACTTTTGTGGATGTTCTGGATCTTTCTGGACCTCTGTGAGCATTCTCGGATCCTCCTGGATCATTCCTCCCCATCGGAAGACTTTTGGACCACCAAAAGTTTCAATTACTCAACAACTAAGTGAGTGTAGATTTCTCTCACCCTTTTGATCTCCATCCAATTGGATTTACTTGGTTTTACCCATTTACGACCCACTCGTAGATATTCCACATCACCTCGCTGTAAAGTTCTGATCCTTATGTCGAGAATGACATCTTCCTATAGTTTGACCAAATACTCTGGAGAAAAATCATCCACTACTAGAACTTGAATACTTTCATCTTTATCCACAATCATAGGAGGCTCATTAAGCTTCAAATTCTCAACATTTACCACTAAATACATTTGCATGTAGGTTGGTAGATCTAAACGAAAGACATTAGTACCAATCTTCTCCAAGATCTTGAATGGACCATATCAAATTGGCCTTAGCTTTTTACCTTCACCTTTCATTCTATATTTGCTTATATGTAACCATACTTGATCATGGACTTCAAACTGATGATCTACCTGATGTTTATTGTGCCTTGCCTTATACTTGGCTTGGCTCTTCTCCAATTGTTCATGTACTACTTGATGTACCTATTAAATCTTTTGAATGAACCTTTTAGCTTTATCTGTATCATTCTGTCCATCTTCTTTACCTGCTTCTCCAAAGGAAAATTCCATAGGTGTCTTAGGCAAGTACCCCAAACATACTTCAAAAGAAGTTTTCTGAGTAGATGAATGCATGGCATGATTGTAGACATGTTGCATATAAGGTAATTGTTCATCCCATAATTTAGGATGCTTATTGCAGTATCCTCGAAGTAGATGTACCAATGTTCTGTTCACCACCTCTGTATGTCCATCTGTTTGTGGATGAAAAGTCGTGCTCTTCTTCAACTTAGTGTCCATTAGCTCCGATAAATGAAGCCAAAAATTTCCCAAAAAGCAAGAGTCTTGATCTGATATGATAGATGTAGGAAGCCAAAAATGAACCCATACATTAGTGAAGAACATTTGTGTTGTCTATTCAGTTGTGACTTGTTTCTTGCATGGCATTAGAATACACATCTTGTTGAATTTGTCCACCATGACATATAGATAATCATGACCTGTCATGGACATCGAAAAACCCCCTACAAAGTCCATGGAGATACTTTCCCATGGTTGTGAAGGTACTGGAAGTGGTGTATATAACCCTAGCTTTTGGTTGCTAGGATTACTTGTGGCAGACATGACACACCCTTTGATATACTTGGAAACTGTCTCGTTCATCTGAGGCCAATAACAATACCTATGTAATTTTGCAACTGTCTTACCAACCCTGAAATGACTAGAGATGAGAGATGTATGAGCTTCTCTAATTACATTCACTTTTTCATCTCTCGGTATACATAGTTTTCCAAGATGATATAATAAACTGTCATGCATATAATAGTCTTCTTGCTAATTGTTGTTAGTTAATGCATCATATACTTCTTTAAAATCATCATCCTTAGCATGTTGTTCTGCATAGATTTCATGTGCTAAAAGATTATACCCGAGTATTATAGATGCATTAATTACTGGTCTTGATAATATCTCTGCAACCTTATTATGAATAACCTTCTTATTCTTGATTACTAGATGAAAATGTTGTAGAAAACCCATCCACCTGAAGTGTCGTGACTGTTGTAGCTTGGTCTGTGACTGCAAATATTGTAATGGTTGATGATCTATATGAAT
>JASDQU010371067.1:24041-49818 GCA_032191745.1 Picea mariana
GGAGACTTTTGCTCCAGTTTCCAGGTATACTTCTATCAGGACTGTGTAATATCCCCAATAGAATGGGCTAGGATATTATGTCCTATGTAGTAAATTTTCTTGATGCTCTAATCTGGTTGACAAATTTTCACAAACAATTTGCGTGTATTCTACTAATAGATATTTTGTCAAACATATTGCATGTAATACAAATACACCAGAAATAGAATGTACAATATGTGGTGTTTTATTATGAATGAAGATTTGAATACAACAATCCAATGGTTGCTATGGCAGCTGCAATACGTCAATGGAAAACACACAATACAAGCCAAAAACCTGGAATCATGCCATGGCCTTCTCAACAAATGAGATCAAACCCTCCAAGTGCCACAACCTCTCCAAGCAAATCACTACAACCCAAAACTAAAAACAAACTCAATATGAAGTTCCAATGAAGATCATGGATGGATCCTCCTTGTCTAGATAGGGCGGATATTGCACCACTGAAACAAGCCCAACAATGGAAGGGTTTTGCCCAAAACCCCAACGAAAACACTGACTACAAAAGCACTCAACAAGATATCATATCATAATGCCAAAGTGAGGCTCTATCCCTCCTTCTATATTTTCTCCATGCCTTCTAGAATTTTCCTCTTTTTGACTAAATCAAATATAACCCTTATTTTCCCTCGAATTTTCACTTTAATATTAAAAGTCATGTTAATAATGGTTAAGTTACTTATTAATCTAAAGTTACTTTATTACCATAATGTCACTTTAAAAAACATAACATCTCCTAACTAATGGATATTGAATGACCCTCTTTTTACTCATTTTTCTCTACTGACAAACCACAGAAGTCCCTTCTACTACAAAACAGGAAAACCCAAAAAGGGGACATGGTGAGGCTCTATCCCTCCTTCTATCTTTTCTCTATGCCTTCTAGAATTTTCCCCTTTTTGACTAAATCAAATATAACCCTTATTTTCCCTCCAATTTTCACTTTAATATTAAAAGACACGTTAATAATGGTTAAGTAACTTATTAATCTAAAGTTACTTTATTACCATAATGTCAATTTAAAAAATATAACATCTCCTAAGTAATGGACATTAAATGACCCCCTTTTTACTAATTTTTCTCTACTGACAAACCACAGAAGTCTCTTCTACTACAAAACAGGAAAACCCAAAATGGGGACATGGCAAATCCTCCCTTCCCAAAGACTGCTTGTCCTCAAGCAATGCCATCATGACCTAGCACTCCAACGACTAATCCAGACTAAAAATGAAAAAGATACCAAAATCCCAAACCACCCTGTAAGAGGTGAAACATCCTCTGCTCAAGACATGGTCTGGTAATGTACTGACATCCAAGGTCTCCTAAAAACTGCCCACAAGTAAGGTCACTCAGTGTTGCAACAACTCAATCAACCCACCAAGGGACTACTCTGCTAGAGAACCAATCTCATGAAGGCAAAAACTGGCTCTCGCCTCCGTATCAACTACCGCACTGTCTCCTACTGAAATCCCGGGGTCCCAAGCTATCCTCAAAAAAGAACCACCATGCTAATGTTGCACCACTCCAATCATACTCGTCCAACCATCGTGCCCACTCTGCATCCACAAGCTGTAATGCCTCAAAGGATCACATCCACTATCGAGGATCATACCCATCCAATGTATCCCAACTCTAAAATTAGACCTCATAGAGAATTCTAAGTGGTCATCAACTGATAGGAAATCCACTACACCTCGTCTCCAAGTGTCAAAGGGAAAAGTCCTAATACTCCAACACCTCCTATCTACTGCAATCATCCAAGTATCATACAGACAATCTCCCCACATATCATCCGCAAAGTCCCTCTGTGCGAACACAAGAACCCCGTAGATGGTAAAGTCAATAGGATCCCAAACTAGCCTATATAATGTGGAGCATATAGCACTGGTCTGTAAGGTGCTAATACAAGAATCCACCCAATTGGTGTTGATATGCCAAGCAATCATAAGTTGCATAAACTCAGTCAACTCCTTGGAAGACCACTCCTAAGCCTCCCAAAAGTAAACTTTGAAAAGTCAAAGCCGGTGCTAACCTCTCTAACAGTGGCTAAATTGTCAAACATTGCGATCCCAGGGTCTCAAAATAATCCTGGAAAGGTACCACCATGTTGAGGCTGCACCACTTTGATCATCATCGTCGGACCAACATGCCCAGTTTGCATCCTCCTCTCCTGGAACCTCCCGGAAGGGACTGAAACCACTATCTTGGATCCTCCCCTGCGAAGGTGTCTCTAAACCAACAAATCCACGGCCAACCTCAAGTCTGTCCTGCCAGATAGAGTAAGTATCGACCTCCCCTCTACTGACGTCCCAAAAATAAAGTGGACCAATCACTGTCATGGCTTTGTCGACTATCATCTAAATCAATCTATCACTCAGATGAATTCACGGATCTCGCCACCAAATTGGAATTTCACCACTCCTAATACCTGCTAGTTGTTGTGGTGTCATATTGGTAACCATAGGAGTTAAAATGACCCATGTCCCTGGTATGCCATCATCTAGTGGAAACCAAGTACTCAGAGTCAACTATGTGTCTGCTAATTTGTTTGGCCTTTGTCGAACTACACTGGAAAATTTGCTATCTCAATCACCGTCAATGTACTCAAATAATTCGTGGAGTCTAAACATCTCCCTCGAAAGTAGCCTTGTCACCTATGGTGCCTCATACTCATACAAGTACCCAGAATGCCCTGCAAAAGGTGAATCATACACAACCCTCATAATCCTCTCCCTAAGGATTATGAGGGGCTACATGTGTGCAACCTCCATAGCGGATAATGCCATCCACCACTCTATTAAATGAAATCTCGGTGAATTGATCCAATACAATATGAATCTGTGCTCTAACCACATAGCCCAAATGAAAGAACTTTGTCATGGCTAGAATCCTACCTGCCTCACCCAACTAACTCAGGTGAAACCCACCATGTCCCGTTGAAAATACTGTTGGCATCAAAAAATAGCACTAGATGTCATTGCCCACAAGATTTAAAAGTGTCAGGTTCGTTGTTCAACCACAATGGTATGATCAAGAACTTCGAGTAACATCTAAGAGTAATCCTACGAGTATCCTACTCTTTGTCCCTGCTCTGGTGATATCCCAATCGAAGATCACTCTTCGAGGAATATTCCTCTCCCTAAAGCTCATCTATCAACTCAATGATCCTGGGTGAACCAAACTCAATGATGTGTCTACAGTCCTTATCTGGAGGTCTCCCCAGGGGAATCGTCTCAAAACCCCACTATATACCACCGCACGCAGTTGTATACCGTTGTATACTATTGCACACCATTGCATCCTCATGTACCACATGTTGTCCTTTATGTGCCACTATAACAATCACTCTACAAATATCAACTGAACCTAGATCCCATAGTGATGTATCCACATATGTCCTATATGCAATCCCCCAATCAACCGGTGCATATACTTCCTTGTTGGTTGGTCTACAAGGAATTTTCCAACTACCACCGCACACAGTGGTATACCGTTGTATACTATTGCACACCACTGCATCCTCATGTACCACCTGGTGTCCTTTATGTGCCACTGTAACAATCACTCTACAAATATCAACTGAATCTAGATCACATAATGATGTATCCACATCTATCCTATATGCAATCCCCCAATCAAAGGTGCATATACTTCCTTGTTGGTTGTTCCACAAAGAATTTGCTCAACTACCTCTTATGTAGCTAAGCCTTGACCCAAAAGGAATGGCTCATGATCCCTATAATGCAAAATAGGTGCACGGTCAAAATCCTCTACATCAAACCTCTCCTCCAACACCTACAACTCTGAATGCTCCCCATGCGGGATCGTCACAAGAGGCTCCTCCCTCAAATCATGAGTGCCACTCATGCCCTCATGTGCTACTGCTGCCAAAGATGACGGAGTCTCTTCTGTTGTCATCAATGAAGAGCATGCCAAACTAAACTGGTAATAAAGCTCCTCAATCTCCCTTTCCTTGTCTTCAACGAACTTAAGAGCAAGGTCTCTATCCATGAACAACTGCAAGTAATCGGATTTCATCCACTATAGTGCTTCTTTGATGATGCGTAATTGAGCACTAGTGATCCCATTTGCAATTTTGTTTTGTCTCTCCTCCATCTGATTTTTCCACATAAGATCTTCAATAAACTTATGAGTACCATCTGCCCTAGTCAACACCTACATAATTTTCTCCTCCTTGACCAATAATTGGTCTTCCAACCCCTGTCGAGGTATATTCATGTCCTCATCATCATCATTATCATCATAACTGAGATATGGTATTGAATCCTCATCAAGTATAAGTGATATCGCACTTAGACTTCCCACATCATAAACATCATACACGGTGAAAGTTGTGAGATCCTCAACATCTGCTACGTGGAACATGTCATCATAAGATGTTGCATCCTCTTCTTGTTATGATTCATCAGAAGTATACCCATCTAACACACTAGTGTCCTCGGCCTCATTGGATAGCTCTAATGATGTATTATAGACTATTGTTTGATCTTCCTTTGTGCACACATCCTCCTCATGGCTAGATGCATGCTCCTCCACCTGTCTTCATGCTGGTCTCCCTTCACTTTTTTCCCTGTGCTTTTAAAATAATCATCATCCAAATCCTCGGGACAACTTCCGTGCTTGAGTTCATAATAGTCTTTGAAGGGTAAAGTTGCACGGACCTTCTCATTCAATGTTAGATACTCCTGGTAGTCAATGTTAGATACTCCTGGTAGTCAGGCATGTATTTATTTGCCTTCAACTCCCTCAAAAGTGCATTCAAATATTTTGGATTAACCTTCTTGAATAACTTCAACATGGTTGATAATTTGGTATTTTTCGGCCAGGGTTTCATCAAACATTTAATAAACCCTTGTCCATGGAATGCATTGTTGTTTTCTCCCTTCTTGATAGATCACGAGGTTTTTTTTCGGAAAAAACACTGAAAATTTGTCGAAATTAAAATGATGATAACTTTAATTCCCGAACTCCGTTTCGGCTAATATTTTTTTTGAAATTGAGTATTTTTCCGAGAGAAATTCAAATATCCAATTTGTTTTGAAAAATTTTGCTCAGAAAGTTTCAGATCTGAACGTCAAGTGTGCCACCCTTTTTTTTCCAAAAAAATTTGCAATTTTCCTTCTTTAGCTAAGGGAAGTGCTCTAATGCAATCACAGGCTAGCAAGATCACTAGCTCTGATACCACTGTAATATCCCCAATAGAATGGGCTAGGATATTATGTCCTTTTATGCAATAAATTTTCTTGATGCTCTAATCTGGTTGACAAATTTTCACAAACAGTGTGCATGTATTCTACTAATAGACATTTTTTCAAACATATTGCATGTAATACAAATACACCAAAAATAGAATAGACAATATGCAATATTTTATTATTAATGAATATTTGAATACAACAATCCAAATGTTGCTATGGCAGCTGCAATACCTCAATGGAAAACACACAATACAAGCCAAAAACCTGGAATCATGCCATGGCCTCAACAGATGAGATCAAATCCTCCAAGTGTCACAACCTCTCCAAGCAAATCACTACAACCCAAAACTGAAAACAAACCCAAGATGAAGTTCCAATGAAGATCCTGGATGGATCCTCCTCCTTGTCTAGCTAGGGTGGATATTGCACCACCGAAACAAAACCAACAATGGAAGGGTTTTTCCCAAAACCCCAACGAAAACGTTGACTACAAGAGCACTCAACAAGATATCAAATCATAATGCCAAAGTGAGGCTCTATCCCTCTTATCTTTTCTCCATGCCTTCTAGAATTTTCCCCTTTTTTACTAAATCAAATATAACCCTTATTTTCCCTCCAATTTTCACTTTAACATTAAAAGTCACTTTAATAATGGTTAAGTAACTTATTAATCTAAAGTTACTTTATTTCCATAATGCCACTTTAAAAAAAATAACATCTCCTAACTAAGTGACATTAAATGACCCCCTTGTTACTCATTTTTCTCTACTGACAAACCACGGAAGTCCCTTCTACTACAAAATGGGAAAACCCAAAAATGGGGACATGACAAACTATTATCTCTCTTGCTTTGGTTATAGGGTGGAAGATACATCAGATGGATGTGAAGACAGTGTTCTTCAATGGTGTGATTGAGGAGGAAGTGTACATAGAGCAACCTCAAGGTTTTGAGGTACATGGAAGGAAATCTCACGTTTGCAAGTTGAAGAAGGCCTTGTATGGACTCAAGCAGGCACCTAGGGCATGGTATTCAAGGATTGAAGGGTATTTGCAGAGCTTGGACTTCACCAAGAGTGAAGCGGATCCCAACCTATATCTCCTATAGGTTGGTAAGGATCCTATCATATTGGTGTTATATGTCAATGACTTGTTTCCCACGGAAGTTGAGAAGCTCATCACCAGGTGCAAGAAAGAACTGGCTTCAGAGTTCGAGATGAAGGATATAGGATTGATGCATTACTTCTTGGGATTAGAGATGTGGCAGCAGCCGGGCGAGATCTTCCTCGAACAGGGGAAGTATGCAGTTGAGATACCAAGGAGATTTGGGATGATGGACTATAAGTCCATGACTACACCTATGACCACCAATCTATATACGCTTGGGGTTTCAGATTCAGACTTGGTGGATCCACGATGTAAAGGTAGTTGATTGGGTCGTTGATGTACCTAGTTAATACCAGACCAGATATTTGTTTTGTTGTCAACACCTTGAGTCAATTCATGGTTGCGTCGAGGCAGGTGCATTGGGTAGAAGCGAAACATGTGCTCAAGTACCTTTGGGGTACAGTTAGATTTGGTCCGAGATATGTCGGAGGTGATGGAGTGAGGGTGTATGGATATTCAGACTCAGATTGGGCAGGTAGTGTAGTTGACAGGAAGAGCACGCCTGGTGGTTGCTTCAACCTGGGATCAGTAGTGGTTTCTTGGTTCAGCAGGAAACAAACTTTCGTGGCACTCAGTTAAGCAGAGGCAGAGTGTATGGCAACCAGTTTGGCAAGTTGGGAGGTTATTTGGCTTCGCAAGCTTCTTGCGAGGTTATTTGGTCAGGAGTTGGAGCCTACTGTGATTCACTGCGACAATGAGTTGTATAAGCATAAGTGAGTAAACACTTATGCTAGGAGGATGGAGATTTCAGCAAGGGAATTTCTGCACCTAAACAATCTGGCCTAGGGTTTCTGGTCATTATCTTTTATGTTCTTGGCAGGGAAAACCACATGTGTGAGAGGAGAGAGACCGCATGTGTGGAGGAGAGAGGTTGCAGCTGAGAAGAACATGTTGCACATGTGAAGGACTCTTTGGCAGCAACAGGTCTGTACCACTGACGTCGGCAGGACGTACAGGTTACCTACAACAGATAGCAAATTGGAATTTTGTCCAGTGTAAAGTTTGTTGTTTTTGGTTTTTGAAAGAACAAGTTTGTCCTCAGATTTGTGGTGAAATTGTGTCAACTGGGAGGGTTGATTTTGCCCTCAAAATTTCTGAATTTGACAATTTTACAGAACAAAAAAAATTTGTGTCTCAAGTGCATGGATGATTTATCTCAAATCTTGTTGTTTTCGCTGCTGTAATTTTCTGTCATAATTTCAGTGTAAAATTGTTAAGTGATAACAGCTAGGGTTTATTGTTTGATCAATAGGAAGTAATTTTCAGATATGAATGTGAAAATTAACAATAAGATGTCAAATGGTACATCAGACATCGATACAAAAATGTGATATTTGTCCTGAGTCATGAGTCCTAACAGGATAATACAAAATCACATCCAAACAAAAATAAATGATATCGAGAGATGAATCATGGAAATGAAAACAACAGATTTTCCCTTGTTTGATTGATGGAAAATGGTCACAATATCCTCAAAGCTCAATCCAATGTTTTAAAACTTGGACTTGGACTCGGATTGACTTAGACCAATCTGATTTCAATGACTCGATTTACTAAAAAATACATAAAATATTTAAATTTTAATGAATAAAATATATTTTAAAGATTCCAAACCATGATTCCAAAATATTATTTAAATTTTGAAAGAAAGCATTATGAATAAATGAGCAAAATCATTTAAATGACAAACATCAATGACAAGCAGTGTTCCACCATCACTTATATTGGAATCCTCATCATTAGTATCACCCTTTGCCTCTTGTCTAACATTTGCCTCTACCTCGATCCTCTAGGGACATCACACCGATGAAATTGCCTAATCCAAACCTTATAATATAGTAGAATAAGATTAACATGCTTAATCAATGATTTTGGTTTGAGTGAAGGGTACATTTTTTGTTAAGGCCGTGACAAAAGAGTTCAACAATCAATACCACCAACATCAAGGTACATAAAGGCTTGGTTCTCTTGATTAAATGCCAAACACCTACCCTCATACATGATGGAATCCAATTAAAATGTTGCAATCCTACATGTTACCCACCAAGTTGCACTAGGATGGACTTGCAGCTGAGCTGCCAAAGTTGAACAAGAGACTTGTTCAAAACCAAAGTTCAGAAGTTTAGCCGGCCATTATGGCCCCCTTTCTTCTTCTTCTTCATACCACATTTCCATACCCCCATAGGGGAATTGTAATAAGATGAACTAGCATGATGAACTTTGTAAAAGGATTAGCCCCCTAGGACTTAATCACGAGTACATTACTCTAGAGTGTTTTTTTACTTATTAATTATATCTTGCTTGAAAGTTTTTTAAGCGAGTTATAATTTCTGAGCTTTTTCACTCACCACCTCCAAAGCTGGAGTGTGTACTGATGGTTAGGTCTTAGTGTGTGTTGTCTAAACCTAGATTCTAATGTAATGTATATTACCATGCTAATCATCATCCTAGAGTCTCATGGAAATGCGCTAAGTCCCCCCTTAGATTTTTTTAATGTTTTTTGCAAATAAAAAATTTCCCGCAAAAATGAGATATTTTAATTGTATTTGATGAATAAGTTAAAAAGTGGTGCTAGGAGGCATCATATGCCTTGGGGGTATTCATTCTCTTGCTTAGAATACCCACTTTACCTTTGAACTCACTTTGTGAGTGAAAATAGTGATTTTTAATCAGTAAAAATCAGTTTCTCTCACAAAAAGGGAATAAAAGACATAAAAAAAGAGAAAAAATCAGCATTTCTATTTTTTGGAAACATGTCGGGGACATGTTTTGAGTCAACTAAGTTTCACTATGAGTGAGTGGCACTCAGGGGCAACTTCATTGGGAGTTAACTTGGGTGAGATGGTAGCCCACTTGGAGTTTGAGAATATTCTCTTTGGGAAGTGCGCCCTCCCTCTCTAGAGGTGGTGCACTCATAGATAGTTGTGCCTACCTCTTGTGAGGTGGCGCCCTCTCATGAGTTCTCTCATCTAGTGGTGGCATTCCACTAAAGTTCCTTGAGTGGTGGCACTTTACCCATCATCCATTTGGCTTATTGTCTCTTAAAAGTGTGCCCTCCTTGGGAAGTGTGCCCCCTCATTGGGATCTTCACCCATTGAGCTATATAATGAAGCATCCTCTCCTCATTCAAGTTAGTTGGAGCTTGGGTGAAGAATGTTTGTTGTATTATTGTATTGGTGATCATTTGTGGAATAAAAGAAAACTTTGGAGGTCAAATTGGTATTGTGCTTTATGTGTGTGTATAAATGATGTCTTGGTTCAATCATATGAGGTAACTTCGTATTTTTCTTTACATGTGTTCTTATTGAATGAAGGTATTGTTTCCTAGATAGTATAATCATTCAAGACTATTTTGATTGCTTGATTTTACTTTCTTAAATATTATAAGATTATTGATTTGCATACTCTTTCCCATGAACTGACTTGCTATCAAGATCTTATGTGTAGGAAGCACTTTGTTTGATTGGAATAGGGGAGTACACACCCCCGTTTGTGAAGTATTTTATTTGCAGGTTACCCATCCTCCAAGAAGTGAAAGGAATTGCCTTGCGCATCCCTCACAAGCTTGAAGGTTCTAAGTGGACAAAGTCCCTCCGCATAAATACCAAAAAGACTCCATAGTCCATAAAAGAAGTTCCACCTTGCAGGCTTACTCTCTCTCTCTCTCTCACAAAATCCAAAATCTTTTTGGTTACCTTTTTGTTGCATGCATAGTATATCTTGTCATTCTAAAGAATTATTTGAAGCAAAATATCTTTGCATGCTTAGAACAAGTTAGATTTAGATTTTTTTTCCAAAAAGCTTCATTTTATATAGATCTAGCTTTGCATTATTTCTACTTTTAGCTAATTTTTAAAGCAAAAGCTCAAGGCTAGAAGATAGATCATTACTTTAGGCTTTCTATTAAATATTTGGCAATCTAAGTGCCATTAGTTTGCTGTCCTAAAACAGCAAACCAAAGACCCTAAGGAGACAAGCTTTCTAGCTTGCTTTCCTTGGTTAATTTTCGCTTGCCTTCAGTAGTTTTGACTTAGCATTTTCTGGGTTTTCCTAACATTGTTCAAAGACACTACTGAAGTGTTTTTGGGCATCTTTTGCCATCATATGCTTGCTGTTTTTTGCAGGTTTACGGATAGCCAAGAGGAGATGATAGCAAAATTTTGAGGATTTAGAGCATTCGGGACCCCCAGGAGCACTTTTCCTCTTCCAAAAATAGAATTTTCTTGAAAACTTGTAAAATTGTGATCCATATTTATAAGGATCACAAAAGCCCCCAAAAAGATATTGTAACATCAATAAAATCAGTGGGCTACTCAATGCCCAGTATTCAATCCCCCCTGGAGGATCGGTGTCCTTTGTGTGATTGCTCTATTTTGCCTCATTTTAGTATTTTGCTTATGCTTTCAAGTTCCACTAACTTAAAAAGATAAAGTAAACCATAAAATTAATGATAGCACCGCAAAACAATTAGATTAGATTTCAATTTCTAGTTTAACTTAGATTAGATTTTAATTTCTAGTTTAACTTAGATTAGATTTTAATCTCTGCAATTTACTTTCAGCAACTTCAAAGTTGGCAACCAAACCATCCCCTCAACTTCCCCTAGTATGTTCTTGACCCCTCCTCTGCGATCCTTGGCTTGATCTATGGTGTGGGTTCCATACAAAATAAGGACTAGTCAGTGTGGATTTAGCTTTAATAGGACTAGTCAGTGTGGATTTAGCTTTAATAGGACAATCCAATAGTAATTGTTGTTAAATTGGGAACCTACAAACGAACTTGTGTGTGAAGTCAGACGGGACCTTTGAGATCTAGGTTCTCCCCATGTTGGACCTCCGACGTTGTTCCTTGTACCCAATTAAGGGATAACTTCTAGAGGGCCAAATCTTAGATTAGAATTTCTCTATTTCCATCACTTACACACATTTTGCACTTACAAGTGGTCGTGCAATTCATTAGGCCACTTCACAATAAACCCACGAACTAAACAACTCACCTTAATAATAAAATTGTCAAGAGCGTTGCAACACATCTCCATTTCAGCAACATTCACATTTTGCAGCAACCTTTCGTATTATTGGCACTGGTCTTTATACTTGCTTATCATCTATCTTTCAAGCACTTGTATCTACTTTCAATAGTGTATCTTTTACATGCAAGTACTTTACATGCTTTATATCTTTATCATAAGCAATTTCCTTTATGTGTCAGATATGTTGCTAGAATAGATTTACTTATACTTTTCTCTTGTTTTAAATAAACTCCTAGATTTGGCCCCCGGGGGGCAACTCAATTGGCAAGTGCCGTGAAAATGAAGTTCCATGAGGTTTCGAGTTCAATTCCCCCCGACTTACAATGTGTGCCGCGTAAGGGGCATCGTGGGCACACCTGGAGGTTATAGTGGTAGCAGTTGGATAACACGGCCACGTGT
This sequence comes from Picea mariana, assembly GCA_032191745.1. Classification (NCBI taxonomy): domain Eukaryota; kingdom Viridiplantae; phylum Streptophyta; class Pinopsida; order Pinales; family Pinaceae; genus Picea; species Picea mariana. The sequence goes on from JASDQU010371067.1 coordinate 35,898, forward strand.
AACGCGAGCACGTGCCCAACTAGTTGCTGATTCCGCCAGACATAAAAAAAATAAAAATAAACTCCTAGATTTACCTTTTTGTACTTCGCTTATTTAGCCTTAGTTGAGAATCAGGTGACAACACCTCGACTCGAGACTTGCCCCCAAGGACACACCCAGTGGATTGAAGATTTCTTCCATGTTACTCGAGGTGTGTATAAGACGGCAACACTATCAATCCTGAAATCTTGAAAACTCTTAAGTCTACTGAATTTTGAATGGGATATGAAATTCTACTTTCTCCATATGAAGTTCAATGATGTTGGAAACACTCTCAAACATCCTGAAACAATTAATGGTAATGTTAAAAATTGAAGTAAAAGGATAAAAAGGAAAGATAAATGAAATGTAAAAGAATAAAACAAAAAGATAAAGGAAATGTCAAATTTTAATTTAAGAATTTAACATTACCATTAATTGGCAGCATTTTTGGTCAAATTGTGTGAGGCAAAACTCACTTTTGCAAACTAAGGGTTAAAAGACCAAGAATCTAGTTATAAGGTGATATTGATACAAACGGGGGCAATAATTTCCATATTATCGTGATAATTTCAATTTATCGCGATAAATTCAAATTTTCAAATTATCGCAATTATTACCGGCGATATTATCGCTGAGGTGGGTTTTGGTAAAATTATCACGATAAGCGTAACACTGATCAATAGCAATGTTTTGGTTTTACTCTTTAACAAGAAAGAAAGCAAATATTTACCGAATGCATGGATATTGCCCATTGAATTCACCCTTGTAGCCTCGTCCCTAGCACTTGTAGCATATGCATCATATTGAAGACTATAAGGTACAATAGTCGATGTCAAACAAGCTGCTACACAAGAGTTGATGAAGCAGTCTACCTCAAGGAACAGTCCACATCCACATGTTGGCTGGAAAGGAGGTTATGTTTTGTTTTGATTAATGGTTTTATATTGATGCTTGGTCGACATGTTTTTTAAGGTTGAGGATATAATTTCTTTATTTCCTCCACATAAAATGGGAAAGAAAGCTTTTGTGACTATGTGAGTATCAAGAAAAGGCAAAATACCACATTTGGGAAACGACATAAACTCTATTTTGGTTATATTTAAACATGCTCACGTCATATTGATAAGAAGTGAGAATAGAGGAGTTATTTTTTGAAAACATACATAGGGGATTCACATATTTTGTACACTTGAGGGACGAGGCATTGTATGAGTCCAAGTTTGGAATCTCGATATTCAGAGGTTGTAAAGGGTATGCTACTCTTTTAGAGTCTGGATATTCAGAGGTTGTAAAGGGTATGCTATTGTTTGTACACTAGATCAAAACTATTTGAACAAGTGCATAGAGGCTCTATCATAATATCTTGGTAATCATTTTTTTGTCTTGAGACCTTGATCCAGCCAAAAATTTGAACAGGGGGATCAATGAAATTTTGTGTGCCTGAGTGCCATCGAACTCATATTGTTCTTCTTGCCTAGCCATTGCTTCATATTACAACACGAGCATCTAAGGATCCATTAAACCTTTGCAATCAAAGGCAACTTAATGAAATTCAAGCACATACAATTAATGTTAATCAAGCACAAGCAATCAAACACCTACAAAGCATATTCAAGCATTCAAGTTGTTGATCACATCCGCATTCAACAACAAATCTACATCAACATTATTTCTATTTTGCATCAATTCAACTTCTTACTCAAAATTATTTTAGCATTTGGTACTTGTAATAGTTCTTTTTTGTAAGTGTCAAATCAAAATTGAATTGTATCGTAACTATCGGGTGCATTCTCAGTTGACCTAACACCCTCCAATTTTTTATTCTAAGTTAAAATTGTTGAGTCTTATTGTCAAAGGATGAATTTGCAAGAAGCTCTTTTTTGTCAAGTCAATCACACTTTTATACCAAGACCTACATGCACAAGGCGACCTTAATCAATCTTTCAAGTGGCTCAAAGTCAAGAATTATTGAAGTTACTAAATACTATAATACTCACTGCTAAAGACAACACAATCACAATCCACAAAGGAACTCTTCAATCCATTCTAATTTGTTAGCAAGTTTCACAAGCCAAAGTTGAACTTCTTCAAACTTAGTCATAGCTCCAACATGATGAAATACAACTCAAGAATCAACAACTTCTAGAACATTATGAACTAACCTTTGTTCAAAACAATCCTTTATTTGAATTTGATGTCCATCAATTTCAAATCCTGGATTCCAATCTACAGTTAGCACAGGATCAACACAGTACTGAATGAAGATTCAAATGAAGCTTAAGTTATATATGAACCTAAATTTCAAGAGTCTGGTGATGAAAACCTTTCAATGGTGCAGCAACAGGCAATAAATCAACTTCCACAAATACAAAATCATCTTTCCAAGCCTATCATCAAATCTTGGGAAGAAATCTGTGACAACAAAAATAAAATAGGACTCGGATATGATAAGGAAGTTACCTTTCATATTCCTGACTATTCTAGACCAATCCACTTCCAAAGTGTAGGATTCCTTCAAGGCGATTCGACTTCACCTATTTCAGTTCAACATCAAAATGTTAAGTGCCAACATTCTCATCGAGTTGGTCATATAGAGACACGGTGTTTTGATCTCCATCCATGTCTTCAGTGTGGGAAGACATCATCTTTCAGATAAGTGTCGAAAGAAGAAGAAGGTTAAGAAAACAATTCATTATGGTTGGATGAATTCTTGGCATTGGAATCAACAAGTCAAGAAGTTGTATAAGTCTTACTGTCAAGTTCAGACACAGGTAAAGACATTTGCATAAAGAAGCTACAAAAGTAGATAAATTTCAAACAATTCTTACAAATGATGATTTTGGGCATAATTGGGGCCCATTGTGAAAATTGAAAATTGAGTACAATGATATAATGGTACTCTCTTGCACCTTAAGGGGGGAGTACATTAATGAAATCAAAATGGTTAGTGGTCAACCAAAACTATGTGATACATAGTATCAAGTGAAAATGGTTAGTGGTCAACCAAAACCACCACATTAATCAAGTCAAAATGATTAGTGGTCAACCAAAAACCACCAGATACAATGATGAATCATTGAAGAACAAAAGAATCCAAAAGCTCAAGCTTGGATCCCTTCAACAATCTACACACCTTGCACCTAACATGGGGGAATATCAATGATGATAATCAAGCTTCAAGTTTTGAAGTCCTGTCCATCACAAAAATCAATCAACATTTGGGAATTCCAGCAATGGCAACTAGTCTCCTCAACTACTCATTGTGATGTTGTTCGACACCAAATTGTGTCTAAATTCAAAGAGAACTTCAGTGATCCTATTTGTTCACTAATAACAGGATGGTGATCCTATTGTTCACAATATAGCAGAAAACACCAGTTTCTTCTAGCCAAATTACTTGGAAAATGATCAAGTAATCAGGGAATGTTCAGACGTGGTAGTTGTTCACTCCCATAAATTCTATTCTCTTTCAAAGTTCGTTTCATGTTCGACAAAACAGGGTATTCCAACACAGGACAAACACCTTCAGTAACCACTCACGCAACCAAATCAAAGATCAACACATCGATGTTTTTACATGGTTAAAACCCTCAAAGAGTAAAACAATCCACAACCCCAAGCAACATGGCTACTTGAGGCAATATGTTAATGCAAAAGAAAAATATTTTACAAGAGGGTTTCTCACAATCGATCATCAGGAAATGACCCTCCATGCTCTTTAAATAGAGATTATGGACCAATCGGGTGTTCAGCCACAGATCAATGTAGTCGTTAAGATCAAGGAGAATTAAGTTGTAAGATCCCTAAGTCCTATCATTGTAGTCTAGACGGAAGAGGGTCAGGACTTGGATCACTAAAAGAAAAGAATCTTGATGAAGTGAAACATGTTGAGGCATCATTATCTTTGCTCCCGCGTGATGTAGTTGAGGTTGTCCAGTCGTGCTCTTCTCCTATTCATGAAGTTCAAGAAGCAACTAGCCTCAGTGATGAATGTGAGGAGCCTGTTGAAGACGTCCATGCCTCTACTCCTCCTGCACACAAAGACAAAGAGATGATCACTTATGTTGATGGTCTTATAAAAGAACCTTTAGATATGTTTGATGAGCCTATAGACACTTTGACCATGAAGAAGTGACTTTGGATGATTGACATGTGGCTTTGGGAAGCCTGTCTACACTCCTCCAACACCAACGACTTGCTCCTAGTGTCAAAACGTCCCCTAAAGGGGTGACGTCACCTTAAGCTAGGGTGTAAGAGATGATCACTTATGTTGATGGTCTTATGAAAGAACCTTTAGATATGTTTGATGAGCCTATAGACACTTTGACCATGAAGAAGTGACTTTGGATGATTGACATGTGGCTTTGGGAAGCCTATCTACACTCCTCCAACACCAATGACTTGCTCCTAGTGTCAAAACGTCCCCTAAAGGGGTGACATCAGCTTAAGCTGGGGTTTATTTTTATGTAAAAGTAAATTTTAAGTGAATTGTTTAATATTGTTTGCGTAAAGGGGCAAGATAAGGGTTGTTGACCCCTAGTCTTGTGGTTTACCCTAAAATTATGTGGACAAACTATTTTGGAGACATTTTGTATAAATAGAGATCACAAGATCTCATTTTAACATCATAACTCTCCCATTTGGAGAGGCCTTGGACTGAAATTTTCACTATCTTTGGCTATTTTCTCTCTTCTGCTCTTGTGTATGGCTACCTTCTTGGTTATTGGTTGGTGGAAGTGATGCACTAGCCTTGGAAGGCTCTTCTATTGCTATTATGGTGGTTTGTCTTAGCATTTTTCCTTGAATTGGTAAGGCTTTTACTTTGTGCTATCATTTGTTATTCAAGTCAAGGTTATTTTGCAAGGGCTAGGTGGGAAGTATAAGGGCATACACCCCCACCTTAGCCTCCATCATTTTATGCTTAAGTATTGTTGATTTAATAAGGGTTTACCAAGAGAAGTATAAGTGCATACACCCTCTTAGTCTAAACCCTAGCTAGAGATACTTTCCTTGCAAAGTAAGAGGATTTACACCTCCAAGGAGGTAGTACCTCTAGCTCTTTATTTTCTTGACTCCACTAACCCAATAATTAAAGGCACTAGTCATCACTTGTTGCATTGGAGATATAAAATTGTTGCTTTGGGAAACGTGAAATTTCGTGATTTTGAAGTTCTTCCTAGTGGGATCAAATCTATGCTATAAATGCTTGCTTGAGCCACTAGGGCATTTCATTTCTCCAAGGATTTCTTGTTGTTGTTACAAATTTAACCTACAGCCACTAGGGCTGCAGAAAACCCTAACCAAATTCTTTAATAACTCCTAATTTAACCATTGAAAATTGCCTAAAATCTGTCCACATAATTTACTAAGTACAACGCATCTTTTGGCAAGTTTTAGTGGTTGAATCTCTTGCTGTAATAATAAGTTTGTTACAGCCATAAGGCTGATAAATATCATCGCAGTTAACTTTTTATGACAACCTTGCTTTTGTGCTAAACAATGTTGCATGAAGCGGGAGCGTGGGAAACGTCATTTTCCAAAAATCCTCGGAAGCAAGGCGTCCTGGAAACGTATATTGCATTTATATATATATTGCATTTATATTCAAAAAAACATGCAGAAAGACAAATTAGTTGCAGAATATATGAAAACATGCATATTTGTACATCAATATAGATAGAAATGGCATCCATAGTACATCAATGATTAATCATTTGAGCATCAACCATCTAGATTCTAGCAATTACAAACTTACAAACCAACATACAAATTTTTAAGCCATATTGATATAACAGAAAGTAGACCATAAACTTATGAAATGAATTCAGATATCCAACAACTGTCAACAATAACATGAGTCATGACCAATTAGTTATGTTTACAAAATAGGCCATCTACACTGAAGTATGAAGACCAAAAGGTCCAAAACAATAAAGCTTAACTTTAAATTGAGCTAGTTGTTAATTACGTTGTCACACTCTTCATCCGGGATCAATTTTTCTAATGCTTTCATATAACCAGCTTGAACCTTTTGATCTTGGTGTGGTCTTTTCTTGGACCCACCACTAGGTGTTGGTGATGAAAGCCATGATACATGATAGTATTTAGGTGTTAGCACATATGCTAAGGCATGTAGTGGAATATTTAGCATTTCCCACTGTTTTTCTGCCTCTACACGAATATGATTATAGAGGTTGACATCTCTAGGCTCAACAATGTCTTTAATCTACCCTAGCATGCTATCCATTTGCTCATACACCTTCCAAATGATTGGTCGATTTGAATCTGCAAACTTGATCATGTGATAAATTATCTTGGTGAATTGCAAAACATATTGAACCTAGGAAGCGTATGGAAGCGTCTTGGAAGCGTACGGAGCGCCCTTGGAAGCGTGCTTCGAAGCATGGAGCTTCCAAAAGACCAGGAAGCGTCCAAATTTGCTCCGAAGCTTCCTGGATGCACCCGCTCGGATCGAGCTTCGGGGCTTCGACGGGTGGGGGGGGAAGCTTCCTGCAACACTGGTGCTAAAGTCTTGCTCTATCATTGTTGAGTAAAACTAGTTTTTACTAGATTGTCTCGTGCTTATTCAATTGGACTTTAGGCACTTATTTTGCAGCCCTTATTATCTTTTATGTGCTGATATATATCATTGATTATTGCTGCAATTAGGGACAGCAAGCTTAACTTGCTTGTCCACTTAACATTCCTATATGCAAGTGTGGCTTTTCTTATGTCTCGAGTAGGCACAAACACTCTTTCCAGGCATCCAAAGACTTGGCAACTTTAAAACCATCAGGAAACAAGTCATCAAAGCCACTTTTCCTTTCCATCATTGACCTTTAGGGGGATACTTCTCTTCCTTCCCTTCCATCCGTCTCAATCCCCCCAAGGTCAGTGGGATCGCCTCCCTAGAGTGACCTAGTCACCGTTGAAGCACGAGACCTATATTGAGGTGACATTGGGTATAGTGTCCCTTAGTTGTCTCCACTTGGTGGTTGGGTCGGGCTTTGCCCAACCTACAACTTGCGCAATAACATTTAGTAGTTAAGAGAGGTCGTTGGACCCTTTAGCACATCAGTTTGTTAGCTAGGATAGTTTGGAGCAGGAAACACTCAAAAGTTAAAACGCTGCAAGTGAGTGAGACCTAAAACCACCAATACTTATGGCATGACAATTCTGCAGTTCTAGACAGTTCAATAAACCCTAAACAATGATAAAGGAAAGGATGGTGTTTGCCCCCTTTGAGGTAAGTTGTTGGACCAAGTAAAATATTTGTTTACTGCCAGAAACTAATTATAACAGGAGGATCCAAAAAAATGTTGCGAAGATAATCTTCCATACCATCATTTAAAGAATGTTTGAACTCTGCATATTTTTGGATAGCAAGCAAACTTTGAAATAAAGATCCAAAAGAGATAACGACTCCTATTCTAGGGAGGTCATTGCCTCTTCATTTGCATCAAAGAGCTACTAGAGTTGGTTTGGAGTTAGAATACCCTTCAATGTCGAATCAATAACAATGTAACAAATGGCAAATTTATAACCCTCGTCCATACATGTATTCAATAAGCTAAACAGAGATAAGAGGAACAACAGTGCACAAGAGCGAATGATAGTTTTAGCTATGATCCATCCATACAATTATTCCAAGCATGAACTTCAAGGCATCTGGATTTAAATCAAAGATGGGGTTAGATCATTTAGATAGACGAACCACAAAACAACTAGATGAAACCCTTATATGCCAACCATGAAAATATTCATTAAGAGCAAGCTAGCATAAATTTAATAAAGATGTATTAATAAGGCTCAAAGCAATCTAGATCCAAGGATACAGTGATAAACCCTAGATTGCAAAAAGGAAAAAAGAACATAAAAGGAAAAAAACGTTTTTTTGGTTTCTTGGGTGGTTGAAGACAATGATAGACCGGTGCCTTGAGATATGGGATCTTTATACTAGATCCAAGGCGAAGCCTAGGGTTTAAGATAGAACAATGTTGATGGCAGCCACAGGATTGCCCTTCAAGCTTTGTTTGGGGTTAAAAGCTTCCCTTCAGAATTGGATGGGAGGATTAGTCCATGAAGAAGCTTTTCCAAGTACTAGCAAGGTGATCTTAAAGGTTGTCCAAGGCAAAAGGACACAGCCCTAGGATGTCCTACCTTAATGCAATGAACAAATCTGCAATGGTCAAAGGGGGAAGGCAACAAAATCATACCTTCAGAACCCTTCTAAGTGGAGCATTTCACCTTTCTTTGGCCTTGTAGTAGCCTTTCTCTTCCAACAAATCTGAAAAGTGCTTATCTAAAACCCTTGAAAATATGTCTAAATATTCACTTAGAAAAAAAAAGAATAGATGCACAAGAACTCTCCAAGCAAGTTTTATGATTAATCTCCAACAATTTGAAATGAAAGAGGACTTCTCCTTTTATAGGTGAGAAGCCTCCTCAATACAATACACTACAATGTGCTAGCTCAATACCATGAGCACAAAAATCATTAGCCCAGTCAAAACCATGGGCAAATACAACAAATGATGTAACAAATCCCTCAAGAGTCAAAACCCTCCAATAGCACAACGATCCTCAAAAGTGGTCCAAGTACAATAATAATAACCACACATGTAGGCTAGAGAGAGAATAAAGAAGATGCACTCCTCAATAAAAGTGCCATCATCCAAGGAGAAGGTGAATACATAAGTCAAACATGGTCCAAGGACCTCAAATGATCCTCCAACCAACTCCCTCAAACCATGGAATGGTCCAAGTGTGAAATAACAACCTCCAAGAGATGACGTAATCTCCCACACGTGTGGTCCATCTAAGTCAACATAAATGGCACATGTGGGCTCCTCTAGGTAGGCACCCCTCAAGTAGAAAAATCATGCCACATCATCATATGGTCCAACTAACCACCTCAATGACCTGTAACTAACTCCTCCAATGCATTAATAACTCCCATGTGTGGTGGAAGGAGAGATAATAATGAATGAATGTGAATGCAATGTCCCACTAAGCAAGGAGAATGAATCTGAATGATCCATGTGGCATGTGTGATGACATGGAGTCCCTGTCATGGCTCAATGCACTATTACGGATCCCAATGCAGTGACATGTATCCCAATGTAGTACACAAATCCCAATGTTTATAGATATGATCATATATGAGTACATGGATCCCAATATAGCATCGCATATCCCCATGCAGCATCACGGATCTCGAGGCATGGTACACATATCCGAATGCAAGACACTCAATGGAAGTGATGGGTCTAACCTCTTAACAAGCCATTAGATGATAACACTTGGTGACATCTCTTAATACAACATAACAAATTAGGGTTAGTTTTAATATTTGCCTAAGTCTTACCAAGGGGAACAATATTAACCCTTATACATGCACCAAGTCCTAAGACAACATATATTTCCCAAATACACTTAGGTGAAAGATAGATAAAAGGTGAATAATAATGATGAAAGGGAAGGGAAAGAACTTCATGTGATGACCCTCAAAGTCTTAGACATGCATTGGTCTTTTTATTCATTTGTTTATCTAGCTTTGTGAGCTAGGATTTTTATGCAACAATCTTAGAGAGGGAGCTTAGTATTGAGTTACCTATCCTCGATATTGTTTCTTACTACCCCTTTATGCCTTTTTCTTTAAGTGTTCAATTTATCAAACAAATCTCTTTTTCTTTAGATATTCACAGACAAGCTAGGGACTAGGGACATTGGCCTCATAGTGAGATGGCATTGCTCAAGCTTTTATTTCTAGCTTTTGATCTTAGCTCTTCGCCTATAACCTTTATGGCTTTATTAATTTGGGCTTTTATTATTTGGACCTGTTCTTTTGACCTTTGAGAAATCATACATGATCAGGGTAGAATATTTTTTATATATATGGAATGAAATGATATAGGGAAGGTGGAAATGTCCAACATGGTTAGGATGTGGACAATGTTAACTAGGCTAAGTACCCAGTAGTACAAATTGAACCTAGAAATGACACACTTCTAAAAGAAAACATGTTCCCCAAGGTATAACAAGGAAAATAATAAAACCATGCATGTTGTGAAGTGCTTATTGGATATCACTTCAGCATTCACCACTTACATGACTAACTAGGAAGTTATATCATTACATCCAGGTGAGCATTGGTACATGGAGATAAAGCATGCTAAAACCATACTGTACCATTCATAGTGCATCTGTCATCTAAGTGAGGGAGGAGGATGGGCTATACCACAGCTAAGCTAGCACAATCATACATCTGATGGAGAATAAGATAAACTTTGTCTGGATCTAGAGAAGATGAGCATGACATCTCATGCAAGCAGCGACATGACACCCTTGTGAAGGTACCTTTGAAAGTTGTCAACCCTGGGGGGATAACACAATGTTAAATCACTAAACATAATTGCCCTTTACTTGTGTAAAGTCAATAAGAAATATATAGTTGTAAATTACAAACCATGAAGATTGTAGATGGGTGAAAATTAAATCTGCAATTTTGCACAAGTATTGGACAGCTGAAAACTTCATTACTATGCATAAGATGAAGTTGTTGTACATACCATAACTTTATCACAAGGCTAGTACAATCCAGTAGCTCTCCAAAACCCTAGCTAGCAAAAACCAAGAAAAAACCTAACTCAACCAAGGAACTCCAACAAGCATGACTCACTCAAGCAAGTCCTCCAAAGCAAGAAGTCTCCTCCTCCTCTTCTTCTTCACCAAATACAACCTAGGGTTTCATTTCAAAACCCTAATCTCTAAGCGATGAAACCCTAACCCTAGACTTCAAGATGCTCCAAGAAGATCAAGAAACCCTAGTGACTCAAAGAGAGAGAGATCAAGTACAAATGAAGATATAAGGGAGAGAGAGAGAGGATGAGTAGTGGGCTCCTCTAGGCACATCTCTAATCACAAGAATGAAAAATTAGTTATATGTTGTTGTTTTATGTTATTTGAAGGACTCTCTCTTTCCTTTATATATGGGAGGTAAGGGAGGCCAATATTACAATGTGGGCCAATGCCCTTACAAGCAATCTACAATAATCACAAGTAGGCTCACACAAGTGGAGTGCTCCTCTCAAAGGATACACATGTCAAGCTCCAAGGTGTTTACACAAGAAGGGCTCCAAGTTAATGTAATTTTTAGGTATGTGTTATATTCTTTGAATGACTAGACCCATGTGTTGTATGTTGTGTTGGGCAAAGTAGCCCCCTTTGTCTAGGGGTTCGAGGGAGAAACCCCTGAGAAAAAAGATTTGGGCAGTTTTTTGGTGCGTTTTAGGCGATTTTGGCACGTGGTTTTCCAAGCCATGGTTTTCTAGTTCCGGTTAAAGAATTAAGGTTGTAATCTAATCCAAGTCATTGGTTTAGGGCTTTTGGATGCTATGGAATCATTATATATTGTATTTGTAAATGGTGAAGTTAACATAATGAGAGTTAGAGGTGCAGCTCTAAACTATGTGCGAATGCTATTTTTTCTTTCTATTTTATAAAGAGTCTGTGTATGCATTACTATACTGTAAAGGTTTAAAACCTACAATAGCTACACAAGGTGTGTGCACACTCCTCCACCACAACCCCATACGAACTCCATTGTTCCTCCTAAGCCATGTACTCTACTAGGTCCACTCCCTCTACATGAACATTATTGCAATCAAAGCATCCTTGAGCCAACTCCAAACCTCCACACAGTAATCCAAGCTACCCCATGGCCTAATGCCCTCCTCCAAGATGCACACCACTCCTCCTAGGTAGGGAATTCTCCAAGCAAGCAAACCTCTCCATGTAGCCATCATGAAGGACATTCCCAAAGTTGTCAAGAGAACTCGAGAGAACTCCAACACCCTAGAGAAGAATGCTAAGAAAGCACCCAATTGAGGTTAAGTAACCACTGAGTAAGCCATCTCCAATGTGCAAATCCTTCATAGACCATCTCCCATTTGCAAATCCATCATGGGCCATCCAAGGGTAACACATTAAGGACGTCCCCCAAGTTGTCAAGAGAACTCCAATGCTCTAAGAAAGAATGCCAAGCAAGCACCCAATCGAGGTCAAACAACAACTATGTAAGCCATCTCCAATGTGCAAATCCATCATGGACCATCTCCCATGTGCAAATCCATCATGGGCAATCTAGGGGCTGAACATACACCATGCACCCCAAATCTCATGACACACCCCCAAACATGGTGTAAACACTTTCAGAGTAACCTCGAAAGCTAACATTGGGTTGGTTGCGATATGAATTTCATGCTATGTGATAACTTGGTGAGATCACTACATGCTAGGGATTTCTTCTCTTTAAGCCATGTGGCTGACATCAATCAAACAATGACATGGAGGTAGCAATGGAAATCTATTGGAATGATTGGTTTATATGGTGATGAAGCCAAGGAATAGGAAGCATATGTCGGTTCTTTAAGTTTTAGTCATGTGTAGATTTAAGAAGCAAAGGATGAATATATGGTCCAAAAATCCAGCTATGGATACTATACCCTGTTGATATTATGGTAGCTGCGAGAGGTATTTACCTCCACATGTAAACCTGACGAGAATAGAATATTTCGGGAAGCAAGAAGAAACCCTAATTAGTTGGCTAATAACCCTAGAAGACAAGTTGACTCAAGAGGATAATTTGTATTAGGTTATTAGCCTCCAAGAAAAGAAGTCGACTAAAGGAAATATTATATACTAAGGAAATAGGCACCCAGAATGAGAAGTCGGCCCAGGCAGTTTGCCAATTTTAGTATAAATACAGCAGACCAGTCTTCATTCTGGCAGGCATTCTCAGAACTGCAGAAGCAACACTTGTGCACACTGCAGTTGGCCAGTTTGTGCGCAAGTTTAGAGGAGAGTTGTCGTTGCAGCTACTGCAGCTAGCAGATTTCGGTTTTGGCCTGGACTCTCTCTTGGTTATGATTTGGACTCTCTGATCAGCTCTTGTTACTCCTGTTTGGTGCGCTATCCTTGGAGAGAGGTGCGCTATCTTGTTTATTAGGCTATCTAGCTTAGGGTTTGCTTCCAAAATGATTCTCTGTAAAGGTTAAGGTGCTCGGGGGTGGCTTCGGCCTATGGTTGGGTGACAATAGTGATATTGTCTATGGTTAAACGAGCACATCCATTATATTCTAACAGGTTATGGGCCCACACCTCCTTCATTCAGTCTAACCACTAGAAGGGAGCATAGCCATAAGGATACTAAGCTCATTGAAGAACTGTCGCTAGGGTTTCTAGCAGAAGCAGTTACCAAAGCACTGTCGCTAGGGTTACTAGCAGGTGCAGTTGCAGAAACCCTAATCCTCTCGTTGAGGCACCTTAAGTGAAGGGATTGATCTAATTTTCGGATAGACTAGTGCGCCCTAGCCTAGCGCATCTCTTGGTACTCTCAGCAAGTTAAGACGTCAAGGCTGAGTTTTTGGTCAAATCTAGGGTTGACCAAGTCAAGGCAACCATGACTTACTCTGTGAAGTCAAAAAACAAGTTAGATGGGGCTTCTAACTTCAGAGCATGGAAGACAAGGATTGATCTCATCCTTGCCAAGAATAAAGTGTTGGATATCGTGAAAGGAAAGATTGTGGAACCAGAGTTTGAAGAAGGAAAAGAAAAGGAACCGCGGAACGTTGCAGTTATGGAGAAGTTCAAAGACAATGACATCAATGCCATGAGTATCATAGTGGATTCTATAAAAGACCATCTATTACCCTACATCTCCCATCTTGATTCGTCTAAGAAGATGTACGATGCCCTAACAAACCTCTTCTCAGTCAAAAACATTGGACAAGTAATGAGTCTGAAGAATGAGCTCTGTGACATGAAGATGAATGATGATGACAGCATAACATCATACTTTGTGAGAATCTCTCAGTTAAGAGATCAACTACAAGTTATT
>JASDQU010371068.1:3068-17160 GCA_032191745.1 Picea mariana
TTATTTTGCATGGTCCCGTTCTGTGAGGTACATTGCTCCTAGAGAATTCTTGTCTCTGAGAATCATTTATGGAAATTTCTCTCCTTTATATCATGTTGGAAGGTATTTCCCTCCATGTATTCCTCCTGCGACCTCCATTATGGATCCTTATCATAGCTATTACCTGTGACCTTCCCAGAACAAGAAACAAGAACAACAAAAAGTATCTCCTAAAGGAGATTTATCTTGTGCACAACTATATACAGTAACCCTCCAAATGATACATCTTCTACTACGACCAACACACATCCATAATATACTCGATGTCATACGTCTACCAACAAACATCCATCCTATACTCAATGTCCTATAACTAACCATGTTGATTTTCTAGTGTTAAATTAGACAAGAACAATTTTCTGCAAGTGGTAATTACTTCCAATGATATACGATATTACTTTAGTAAACTCTGGAACATCACTAAGTAACTCCGAAAATTCCATCTTCTTAGAAACTTCAGTCTCTTCCTTAGATCACTTCCCACGTGTGAGAGAGAAAAAATATGTGTTTCTCTTGTTGTTTATTTCAAGTGTCTTTTTATAGTAATATTAGATTGATCAAAAAAGACACATCTCTTTGAAAATTAAATTATTTTTTCTTTCTTATAAATAGTTGGAGAATACCTCTCGTAACTACCCAATACTAATTTGGTTATAATCCATTTTTCCTGCATAATTCATGCGATTCTTTTCATAAATACAGGTAGAACTAAATATGCAGTACATTCGTCATATTTAGGTAATTAGACATTTTGACTAGAAGTTAATTCCCACCATAATTTATGGAATTATTTCTATAATTTAGGTAGGAGTGAAAATTAAACATGTTGTACATAGATATTGTAACAACCCCATAAATTTAACACTCCCAAGATTTTACTCTACTCTCATTTTCCTAGGCCCTTCTGTGAAGGATTCAAGCCCAGTCCCACTCTGATACCATGTTTTTTTTCTTAAATGAGATATGATTGATATATTATTACAATGATGATTTTTCCATATATAGGGAACATATGGTGACCATCCATGAAAGGATGTGTCCCTTGGATAATAAATAACTATTTATTATTATCATTTACTTATTATATATAGTATTTAATAATCAATAATTATATTATTAATTATCAATCTAATATAATGTCTTCCCGATGTTGTCCAAACATGAACATGGTACTCCAAGACCTGCACTCATGAATCACTCTAAAAATTTACTGCTACGTTCTAATATAACGTTATCAATAACAAAAGAGGAAGGGGATATAATCCACACTTATATATGAAAGGTATAAATGCAAGAAAAATAAATTTTTTTTCATCAATAGATAAAAAAAAATTATAATATATATAAGCTAAGCTATCATGAATGCATAAAATAAATCAATAAGTAACATTAGTAAAAGAAAGTATAATCAAGATGAAAGAACACAACATGACCTAAAATTATGCTAAACTAATAGAAAAAATAAGTTCCTTTTGCATAGTAGGTTTTGAGAAGGGATACATTAACAAGTAATGGAAACTTCCTTCCGTCAGGTGTGTTCAAATAGAAGGAGTTAGTTTCAGACTTATTCTCGATCTTGTAAGGGCTGAGCCAAAAACTATCAAACTTCTTATGTATACCTGGATTTGTTTTCCTCTTGTCCCACATAAGTATAAGGTCACCATATATGAAGTCCCTTTGTCTTTCTGTATGATAATATGTTCCTTTAATTTTATCTTTATTCATTTCCATTTGATCAAAAGCATGTCTCTTGGACTCATCTAACTCTATGAGTTAATTGGTTCTTCCTTGCAATGCATCCTTATCAATTGTAAATTGTTGTGAAAAATGAAGGATGGTGATTTGGAGGTTAGCAAATAACTTTGCTTCCAATCCATATACTAACTCAAATGGGATCATTCCTTTGGAATTTGTGGTCATGGTACAATATTCCCATAGTGCATACTTCATATTACTATCCCAACTTTTCTTATTTTCACCCACAATCTTATTGACAATATTGATCATCTTCTTGTTGTTGGATTCTAGCAATCCATTTCCTTAGGGATAGTAATTAGAAGAATGAGATAAAATTATCTCATACTTGAAAAAAAAATCTCCAAGGCCAAAGAGATAAATACTTTTTCATTATCAGTAGTGATCTTGGTAGGGGCACCAAACCTTATGATTATTCTATATTCAAGGAAACTCATTACAACCTCCCCGGTTTCCTTTTTTGTTGCTATGGCTTCTTCCCAACTATTTAAATATTCTATAGAAGTCAAGACCCAATAATATCCATTGCTAGATTTATCCTTAAATCTATCAATGAAGTCCAAGCCCCATTGTTGAAAATGTGTGGTTGGTTTCAAAGGAAAAGTAGGAAATCAATGTTTCCCTTAGAATAATTTACATGGATAACAAGACCTAACATAATGGAGTGAAACTTGTAGGCCAATAGTAACCTACTCTCAATATTTTATGTGTGGTAGTACATACAAAAAATTGGCCACCACAATACCTTGAATGAGGTTCCTTAATCAACTTATCAACTTCCTCTTTTTTAACACATCTAAGGATTACTCCATCAAGGTCCTCCAACCAAGACCATTTTGGATTAAGAAAAAATTCATAGATTTCAATATCAAATATCTTCTCTTATGGTCCACTAAGTGATCATGAGATGAGATATTATTTAAGTAATAAACATTATCAGAGTACCACTCATCATGTTCTAATTCACTTAAAACAACATTTGCTTGGTCATTTTCACCCATTATTATGGCTTCTTCATTGCTTTCAGTCAACACCATAGCTAAGACTTGTCACTTAATGATATTAGTAGGCTTAATATCGAGGTCATATTCTTGAATCTTTGATACCCGCTTTCCTCTAGTTCTAAGGAAATCTTGTTGGGTTAAGACATCATTAACATTGGGATATGGCATATAAGTTGTATTCTTGTTATATCCAACATAGATTCTAAAATGCTTCAGTGATTTGACAAGTGCATAAGATTTTTTTTTGTTAATCATGTATTTTAATTCAACATCCTTAAGGTTTTTACTCATAAATGCAATAGGTTGTTCATAATCATATTTCTTTTTATACAAGATCACATCAATATTGTCCTCATAAGAGAAAGAGAAAATTATAGAGTCTCAAGAGTAATCAGGGCTAACAAGGATTGGCTCCATCGTAATATCTTCCCTGATATATACAAAGGACTTAATACTATTATCATTCAATTTAAACAAGACATCTTTCTTTAATAAGGCATTCATTGGTTTAACTATTTCAACAAAGTTTGGAATGAATCTCCTTATAAAGTTAATCTTGCCAAAGAATGATTGTAAATATTTTATATTGCTTGGGGGGGTGGATTTTCTTTATGGATTAAATTCTTGATGGATCAACACAAATATCATCCCTTGAAACAACATGACCCAATGATTTTCCTTTATTAGTACGAAAAATTAACCTTTTAGGATTCTGGGAGATTCCATATTTTATACATCATTCAAATACTTTCCTAAGGTGTCAAACATGCACATTTCTTTCCTTAGATAAAATAATTAAATACTATTGACATATTTTTGTTCTCTTCCCTATCAAATCCCTAAAAGTGAAATCCATTTTCCTTTGAAAGGTGGAACTAGCATTCATAAGACCAAAAGACATCCTCAAATATTTGAAATTTCTAATGGGGTGGTAAAGGTTTTATTGGGTTTATATTATACTTTCACTAACACTTGGTTATAACCTAAAAAACCTTCCAAAATAGACATTATCCCTACACCAATGACCCTTTGTAACAAGCATTCCATTTTTGGGAGAGGATAATTTTCTTTAAGGGATAGTTGATTAAGGTTCCTACAGTCAACACATAATTGAATGTCTTCATTTTTTTACGAACCACTACCAAGTTGGCCATCCAGGAGGAATATCTAATGGAGGCTATAATCTTTGCATCAACCATATTTTGAATTTATTGTTGGATTGGAGGGTCAAAATTAGGGTTAATTTTTTGTTGTTTATGTCTAAAAGGTTTATCCCCTTCCTTGAGAGGAATGTTTTGATGGATACTGTCTTTCTTGTAAGCATTTAAATATTCATATGACTTGGAAAAAAAATATTTATATTCTGAGATAATATTCATTATGCTTTTTCTTTCATCGGGAGTGGTCCCCTTTCCTATCTTGATCATCCTAGGACTATTTTCTGAACTAATATTTAATTAAATGGCTACATTAGATTGATCAACAACATTTTTTCCCATATACATATCACGTCTATTAAAAATTATTTCCAAGGGGACAAATCCCTTGGGAACAAAATTATTTGGCAAGTATTCAACTTCTAGGTTCATAGATTCAACTAAGAAATTGATTTGACTATCTGAAAACTCTTCCATACTATGTAAGAAGCGAAGAATTTGGGCATCATCATTAAATAATAACCAATGTTCAAGGTTATCATGTATATATGGTCTAAACATTACTTCCATTTTTCATTGTCCTGGAAGCATATCTTCACAAGGTTGTAAATTAGTTGTAGATATGGATAAAGAACCAACAACAATGTTTCAATCTCTTAGGACAACATCAATTTCAAATTCATCAAATAGTTCTATAATATCTAGGATCAAATGTATATATCAACTCAATTGCTCATTCTTAGAAGGAAACTTATTTTTTTTATTTGTGAGATAATTATATCAAAATACCATATGAATTTGAGGCACTTGATATTTCTATCACGGGCCAAATCCAATCCTATAGTCAAATATTCATATTCAACGATGTTATTTGTACAATAAAATCAAATCCTATAAGAAAATAATGTAGTAGCATGCATGGGAGATAAAAGGACAATCCCAGCGCCAAACCTTGAACTAAAGTGAGTAAGATCAAAAAACAAAGTCCAAACATCATTATTTCTCTTGTTTTCCTCTTCTTTAACTAAATAATTTGCTAAGACATGTAAGTTACCAACTCATTCATCCACACATATCAATTCATTCATAGGGTCTTGAGTATATTCAACTTGGTATCTTACAACAGGTTCTATATAGATGGTAATGAAATCCCCATTAGGAGTTGGAATGGTAGCATAGGATAAATCCATTTATAGGCTACTAGCCAAGGTTGCATCCCAGCTCCTAGAAAATAACATCCCCCAAGCATCATGAACATTTATGACCACAACATCCTTTACGAGGTGTATATATGGGTAAGTAGCTAGGATAACTTGATATCTTTGATGAGACCACATATAGGAATATCCCTTGAGTCAATCCCACACACATTTCTATAAGATCTTATGATTTTTATCCCAATATGATTTATAACTTTCAAATCCTTAACATTACTAGAAGCCCCATAATCAAGCATGCAATTATGAGGAAGAAGATTTTTATCATCAATGTGACAAAGAAAGGTGCATGTCCTCCATTCTTCTTGTCACAGTTCATGGTTTGAAGGATTATAGGAGGGTCTTCAGGCTCACTTTGAAAATAAAAGAATTCCTTAAATTTAGCCATTTGTGAGGGAATCTTAGTAAGTTCAATGAGAGGAATATGAATATTCGTTTTAGTCAAGTCGATATTCAATTCTATGTCTTTATTATCTTTGTGTAAAGCTAGGGGAGAGGTAGGGTTAGAATCTACATTGGATGGTATAGGTTGAGAATATTTTTACCTTCCTTATCATACTGCAAGCAACTTTTATTCCTAAGATTATCCCTAGATTCTTCATCCATGACATTCAAAATTTCTAATTGGGAAAGCAACCTTGGTATACTCAAGCTTCCATTGTTCCTTAGTAATGGTAAGAATTGTTTGTTAAGGCATAGTATATATGGGATCCACTTATTCATCCAAGTTCATGTGATCAAATTAGGGTTTTCCCATGTATTCCATTCTTTATCATAAGAGAAATTATGCATTTGAGCCTTTTCCAACATATCAATCTTGTTCAAAAGAATCTTTTTGGTTTGCCTTATTTGAGTGGTTGCTTGATCAAACGTTTGGTCAAAAAATGTTATGTTTCCATTAATTATTTCCTAGGGTTAGTTTGGAACTTGATGGTAGGTGCATCTATCTTGGATACTATTAAGTTGGTTTCAATTTTGGATGCCCATTCTTGATCTTCCACCAAGGTACCCGGGAATTTGTTTCTTAGAATAAGACCAAATTGTCCCTCAAAGGCATGAGCATATTGTAGGAGAATCGCTCCATCCTTTTGTCTAAGTTCCTAGGGAAAATCATTTATCAAATTATCAAATCTCATATTAAATTCCTCAACAGACTTTATTTCATTTATTTTTATTTGACTGAATTGGGTCAAAATCAATCTACCATCTTTCTGGATTTTCCATATTTTTGTGAAGGCATTGTGAAGGGCTTGCAAAATTTTAATGCCTTTATCTGGAAGATTATTGTACCAAAACCTAGTTGTTGGAATATTCACAAATAATGAGAGAGGGGGGGAGTGAATCAATATTGAGCACTTTTTACCATTTTTAACCTTAAGAACATCATGTAAACATTAACTATTAACAATGCCATTCATCATCAAAAAAAAAAACATACATAGAACACAATGATTTTTACGTGGAAACCCAAACAAGAGAAAACCATGTAATGATTTTCTTATATCATGTTAATATTACATTCATAGGAAGCATCAACTTTCAATATTCTCTAGCACCAACTGGAAGGAGGCACCAACCCCCTGATTTATAGGCACCAACTTGAAGGAAGATACAAATCCATGATTTACCAGCATCGACTGGAAGGAGGCACCAACCCCCTAGATTTAACAGTTCCAACGAGAAGGAAGAACCCACTCCCTAAAGCATAAGCATCAACCTACTGAATTAAGACACCAATCTTCTCAACTGAGCACCAACTCAATAAGATATCACCAATATAATATCTTCATACACAAAGTAATTTTGACTTCACCTACATGCTTCATTCCATAAACAATATTTAAAACCCTAGCAAGCCTCATAGCATCATTCCTATAATGTAATCGCTGAAAACAACGTCCACTAATGGTAACATCAATTCAAAACAATGTCCACTAACAGAAACATACACTCTCCACAACATCACGAAAACATCACAATTTCATAGCAGAGCATATGGGAACATCACAAACTCACATAAACATCACAACAACATCACAAATTCATATAAAAGAATAAAGAAACATCACAAGCTCATATGAACATCACAACTTTGTAACAAATCATATGACAACATAACAACCTCACAGCAGTGCATACGATAACCATAAGGGTGTCACCTTGTGGACCAATATATTATCACGTTCATTCATAAAGGGGGTTTTTAAATTGTAAAAAATAAAGTCAATATATTGTAGGTATTTGTGGGGGATGTGGGGTCTCAAGGGGTTTATATGTATTGGGGGGTATAAAAAGGGGTATCTAAAGAAAACGTGGGTTTATTTTATTTCAAATATGTATTGGTAGGGATGTTCAACAAAGTATTTTGGGAGATATTTACCAATATATAGTGAAATTAGGGGTATTATTTAATATCCCATGAACAAAGGTTCTATGTCATAGGTTCACAGAGTGAATACCCTGTGATGATAACCTCACAACCTTACAGCAAAATCACAACCTTATAACATACCTTAATAATAATAAATACCTTAAGAGAATCCCTTAGACTTCTATTTCACACCAGCAAGACACCCCAACTCTTTGAGTACACCTTAGACTTAATATCTTCGTTGGTTACACAAAAAATGTGAAATTGTATCCTGCATTTATAATAATTATGTCCCCAAAAATTAGTTGAGCCGACCTCAATTTTCTGGCTGGGTTGTCGAATGGAAAAAATCATATCTCCTCATTCCTATAGATTTATAGGGATTTCCATATACCATTGGAAATGTCTCAGAATAAGCATTCCAACCATGTAAATTTTTCTTCCATTTGAGTTAGTTATATAGGGTAAAACATTTCCTCAAATATAGGGTATCCAAATTGACCACAAATAACAATTTCAACATTCTCCATCTTACAATCTTTATCTTGAACATATGTAGGCTTATTCACTTGAATTTAGGGTTTTATTCACTTCGTTTTAAGGATTCTTCAAGGCTTCTTCAAGACTCCATTTGTGTACAACTCAAAGAGGGGATATGGAAACAACCACATGTTATCTTATCCGGTGAGGGCCATGCTTAAAAGATACATCATAAGGTGACCAATTTGGAGTTATATACATTTATGTCAAGACTCCTTCAACGAACTTCAATAATTCTTCAAGTGGACACATCATTATTGCTTCAGGGGCTTCTTTAATTTGCTTTGACATTGACTTGTCCTCATGTCCTGACTACTTCATGTTTCCTTCTCAAGGATTCATCAACATGTCTTCAAGGATTCTTCTCTTGGCTTCATGACTTCAAGGCTTCTTTACTTGTATTCATAGCTTCAAGGATTCTCCACTTAGCTTCATTGTTTCAAAACTCAAACAATATCAAGACTTCTTTACTTGACTTCATGGCTTCAAGGCTTCTTCGCTTGACTTCATGGCTTCATGGATTCTTCACTTGTATTCATGGATTCAATACTCAAACAATATCCCTTTTTCACTGCCACATCATCATCATCACTATTACGATCTTATCATTAATTCCACATCATCATCATCACTGCCACTTTGACAACAATGAAAACATTTTCTCAACACTAGCACCCTCTATCAATGATGAAGAAAAGAGATTTATGATCACATCCTCATGTTTTTGGTAACATATAGTTATAGAGAACTATAGAATAAATATATATGGTCTTTGGTGGAGACATTATTAATTCCAAAAAACTTATGCAACCACTTATAAACATTCTTAGGTGTATCATGAGGGTAACCTTGAATTCATGTCATATATAAAGGTTTACAAACATTGTAAGCCCATGGTTGTAAATCCATTTGGGATATCATAGATTTAAGAGGAGGATTTCCTCTATTGAACTTATACTTCATAATAGTTCTTTGGTTCTCATGACATGGATTCATCGGGTGGGAAATCTAAATAAGGCTTTGGTGTAAGCCCACGAAGATTTAGTTGAAGCATCGAATTTGGATTTCCAAAGAGAATAACTTAATTTTCCCTAGAATCGACACCAAAATGTTATTACATATCTATCACCTTTGTGCAAACCATTTCACAAGGGATTATACAAGTGTAACATGGAATTGTTACCACTGTCAACTTAGCAATCACTTCCCTCATTTTAGTGAATAATGAAATCCAACACAAGGGAGGATTCCCTAGTAACCTCAAGGAATATTATAGGAATATGGAATCAAGCCTACAACCTCATATATTATTAAACAAACCACCACTAGGTCAATGTTTTCAAGGAAAGTATAAGGTGGCTCAATAAAGAATTTTCCATATTCGTATGTGTGAGATATCCTAGAAAATTAATGATATCTAACAAGTTAAAATAGGTCAAGAGGGTACCCCAAGAACTAAAAATAAAAGGGAAGGAATTGTATGTTGCAAATATTGTGTAAAATATGATGATATTGAACAATATATCAAGTTATAAAAGAATCAATAGATCATCCCTCTAAATAAGTGAAGCATGCAATTAAATTAGGATTGGAAAATACAAGTTAAACTAGGGTTTTGAAAACAATTACTTGATGAAATGATAAGAGAGTATAATAATGCTTACCATGCAATAAATCAATCCCTAAAGTGTCAAAAATTAAACCAACAATGCAATAAATGATGAAAAGATTCATTTTAAGGTAGGAATTTCCAATTAAAACCTAGATGTCAATCTCAATTATGGCTGAAAATTAAAGTAAAATTTCTACAAAACCTAATATAACCCTATAACATGATATTTCTATTATTTTTTAATATGCATCAACCTCTGGCATTCAATCCCCTTCTTCTCATAGGATAATTAAGTACGAACCTTTTTGGGATACAAATAACAACCATTCCCAAAATATAAGACAATGAAAGGAAAATAGATGGAAAGTGTTAACTATGGAATGTTATGGGAAAGATATCCCTATCAAAGCATCCCAATAGTACCCCTTTTACCAAGAGTGAAAACACTTGACTAGAGTACATATGAGAGACACCAAGGTGAAACAAGGAAAAGAGCATAACTTCCAAGCATCATGATTCATTATCTGACATCAACCCATGATCCTTACCTAAATTCCCAATACATTAAATGTAAACACTTTGTATGAAACAATGCTTAATGTACCTCATGTGTGTTGGACCACTATCATTGGATGAGTCTGTTGATCAAGTGAATGAGTTGAGCAATGATGAGGAAGATGCATATAATGGGTTTGTATCTATGGATGATTCTAGTCATCATCTTTGGGACCACTGTCTGCAATGTGGATCATGAAGAATGATATCCTCTAGTTGCCCCTAGGTGAGAGGGGGTAACACTACCAAATGTTTGACGTCTTGAGTTTTAAATAACAAAAAAAAAAAATTCACTTCTTCTTTTGTTTGATTAGTTCTCCGTGAAGTTCATAAACCATTTTAAGACTCTTTTCCTTAATGCTCCACCAAATTTTTCTATTTTCTTTTCTTCATCTATGATATCCATCACATCCCAATATTTATCGTAGATAAAAAAATACCATTTAGGATCTTCATCACCCTCGTAGATGGGTAGATGATGGTGAATCATTTTTCTTGTGGAGGAGGGTTTTTCTTTCAATTGGATTCTAGTAGGTGGATTGAAATGTACTTCTTTTCCAATAGTCAATGGTTGATTACTACTTGATTGATCAAATTTTGTTGATTCAACTGGAAGTTCTATTTCATCCATTTGACATCTTTGGTGTTTATATTCTATGAAGTTCCTTGTTTTGGTTTGTGTCTCTTCCTTGTGAATTTTAGTAGACACTGAATTATGTTCCTTAGATAGTAACACTAGCATGGGGGGCACATTCATGATACCCTTTTTGTGGAGTAGTGTGCTATCATATCCTTTGATACTTACCCATTTTCCTTCTGTTTGGGGTATTTCAATGAATAATATATCTTACAAATTTTCATGGTTGTCTAGTCAATACCACTCTGAAGCACACCAAGAATATACTTGTAAATGTTCCCAAATGAATTCTTGGAATCTGGGACTTGTTTCATAAGGGTTTGGTTGACTATGTATCACAGGTCCTGACTTGTCAACCTATATGATTTCAATAGTATATTCCATTTGAAGGGCATCGATGCATTCCTCTATCAATTGCATATTTTCATTCAACTCAATAGTTTTCGAGACTGCTTCGCATGCCGCATATGAGTAATAATTAAATTCGTCTAATGCTCTAATGATTTGTCTCTCTTGATGACTCTCCTTATGGGATTGAAGAGGGTCTACATAATCTTGTATCTTTTTTGTTTTCTTCTATCTTTTGTCCCATTCAAATTTATGAAGGTGGACTTCTTTCTGATATAACTACATACTTTTAAGCATAATTTTATTTGTTTCTTCATCTAGTGTATACTCTCTCTCTCTCTTTTAAAGTCAACTTCCTTTCTTTCCTTGGAATAACAACTTTTTGGAGTATATCAACTAGGGTTATTCCATTTTATGAATTCTCAAAAATAGTTATCCCCCCCATCACCAAGCCTGACTTACTCTCGCTCAACAAAGGTGACACAATTAGCCATTTTTTTCTGCAAGTAGTCCCAAGATTCTTGAGTGTTCTTGCAATCAGCGTTTAGAAATTCCTCCCACTAACATTGTCATTTTTTTACAACCCATATTGGTTGTTGTGGCTAGAGGAATTCAGGGTTCAATAATATGGGTGATGCCTTCATCAACTAGAAACATGTGGAGTAAAGTTGGTAATGTGCAGAGGAATTTATCATGCATCTTTGTAAAATATTCTTTTAATTTCTTCAACGAGTGTCCTTTATTCTATATCTTTCTCTTCACAAAAGTCATCTATGATATTTTCAACCCACTCATACAAGTTTTGGAGAGTAGTTGTTCATCTTTAGAAATATTATTCATGAGAAACATGATTTCTCAATCTCTTAATCTCTTCGGGAATATATTCAAGGAATCTTTCGTGTGTTTTTGTAAGGAACTGTGCTTTCTCCTATGAAATCATTAGTTGATTTCTTCTTGCATAATTTTTCAAATAGGTATTAAGTTTTCTCTATCACTAATAGGCTCAAACAATACTTGGAATTAACACTCCATTAATCATAATAACCTACTTTAATGATCAACCTAGGAAACATAAAAATTTCAAAACGCCATTATTGGCATAGTGGCAGACCCAGGGTTCAACGCTCAAGAGCGGACCAAAAAAACACTAACTATTGGCCCTTTTGGCAAGACCTACGAAGTAGATGAAGTCTCACACGAGGTAGAGGTAGGGGTGGTTCTAGGACTCCAGTGTCTGGAACCTTAGATGGGACATAGATCTATGATTGTAATACTTAATAGGGCACTTAGCATTGTTAGTTCATCAATATTTAACCAATATCTACTTTGCAAATAAAATAGAGCACCGCAACACTTATTCATATCTAATGTGTCTAAGAACTTAGCATAAATAAATGGATCAGATCTAGCATATTCAAGCACCAAGCACATTCACCTATGTCATATCTATCATCCAGATTTATCATAAGCACAAAGCATAAACAGATCTATCTATCTAGATATATCAAGCACTTAGTAGATAACACATAAATACACCAACACATTTCACAAAGCATAGAAACACAACATATATGTGCTTCACCCCCACTCTGGGGCTACGTCCACCAACTCTTCTTCTTTATTAGCTTCTTCAATCAGTAAAGGCACAAAGCATCACGATCTTACTCCACATAGGACAAGAGATCTTCATGCACTCCGACAGATCCTCCTTCCCTGAGTAGATATAATACACAGTCCTTGCACTCAATCCTGCAATTCTCACACATCATGCACAAAGCACTTACAATCCTTCAATCACACAGATTGAACTTGCACTTAGCACATTCTCTTACAACTGACTAGCGACCTCTACTTACATTTCATATATCTCTATTTATACATTACAAAATAGGCCTAAGCATGGGTAAACCCATGGGCCGACATCCCATACCCATTACATAATCCCAAAAAGGACACAAAAAGGGCCCGAGATCCCGCAATCTCCTCTTCATCTTGTGCTCCTTCTTTGATAGGCTGTCGAAGTCCCAAAATAGGTCAAACTTGACCAAGTATCCACAAAACTTGGTCGAGGGCCAACATGCCCCCAACACTCACCTGTGACTCGTCCCGAGTCACTCTGATCTAGGTAACTCTACCCCGAAGGCCTCGAGCTGCTTCAACTTGTTGTTGTGCCACAATCTCTTTCTCAGCAAAATCTTGAATGATTGCTTTGCTGATAGGTCCTTCTAGTCATTGTTTGAATGCAATGACTACTTGTTCTAGCTCTGTTCCCTAGCCTTCGATCTCCTCAAGCAGCAGGCAGGCCGCATGCTGGATCGGCTGGAGTTTTTGAGTGACCTCCATAAATCTTCTTTGAATGGCATGAACTTGTTGTTGGGAAGTGCATTGTTCTTGAGATCTCTTCATCCTTTCGATGGGTGACAGGAGCTTCAACTTCGCCTGTACTGTCTCTGCGTGCTTCTTTTCCTCCTAGAGATGAGACTCTAGTTTCTTCAATTATGGGTCCTTGGACAGTCTCTCATATGTTTGCACACTTTTACTTCTTATCTTCTTGCGTTCAACATCTAGTGCTTTAATCTTTTCTATTGTCCAGGAAGTCACTTCTCGTTGGTCGCGTACTTCCTGTGAGGTACTTGGTATTGTTTGAAGCTCTAAGTCAAAAACTCTTTGTTGAAGCTATTGAATAACTTCAGCAAGCTTCGCCACTTGGATTGCCATGGGTTCCTCTTCCTTTTTCTCTAAGCCAGTCATAGAGTGGAGTGCTCTGTTGACTACTTCTTCAATCCTGATCTGTTTTGCGAGTAGCTGCTCTTTCTCCTTTTCGATCTTCACTCCGTCTTCTTCAAATTTCGATTAG
>JASDQU010371068.1:25496-67964 GCA_032191745.1 Picea mariana
TGAATTGAGTCTGTTGTGTAGGGATCATTAAATTTTTGTTTACATGTCTCATCATCGATCACATTCAGATTTATTTGGACATGTTGAATTGAAACTTTTTCTCTAAAAATAGATTGCCATTTTAACTAAGAATATGCAGCCAAAATTGTGACCCACGCACCTATTTTTGGCATCGGTGAAATCTGAGCAATAAAATGACCACGTAGAAATGATAATCATCAATATCTGATGTATCATCAACATCGATAAAAAATGAAGGAGGAGTGCGTTGATTGCTAACTATGGTCGTGAATAAGTTTTCAGAAAATTATCGATATCCCATCGACGTTGGCAAAATATAAAAGGGAAAAACACTAACATGGGCCATACTGAACCTTCAATCACCGATTACTGATGCATTGTTCTGAGCAGGTGAAATCCAAAAGGTTTAAATGGTGGAAATTTTTGTGTTGACACATCGTCAAACACCGATCACTGATGCATTTTCGACATCGACAAGTTTCCTCGGGGGTAATACGGGAACACTTGTTTCAACATCTCATCAATCGTCGATCCTCTTTACTTATTCAGCATCAATAGGATAGAACCTGTTTGTCAAAGCACATATCTAACGAAAATCCCTGATTCCGAATAAACTCTTAGGTGAAGAAGCCAAATTTGAACGCCACGTGTCTTTGTCGCGTAGGCAATTCGTACAACCTAGTTTCATCCCGAGTCACCTTAGGTTTCCCCGTGTCTTAGTCACGTTTTCATGTCAGCATTTGCACATTTGCGTTGTATGTCCATATGGATCGACATCGTATCTTTTTCCAAAATATATCAATGAACATTGTCTAAGAAAAATGTTGACCCCCAATCCACTCGTTCAAATTAGCAGAATGATGGGACGTTTTCAGCACAAAATAAGATCAGATTTTGTCATTTAATAGGACAATTACTGTTTCTCTCCACATACATTGATGTCCCGCACACCGACCAAATAACGAGAATTTGAAATTACCGATGAACCACAATGTAGCCCACTCCTGTGCCGCCAAACTGTGACTGCATTTAATCCCAAGCATAATTCGGATCTTGGTGATGAATTGTGTAAAACTGCATTTATGCCTCGAATTGAAGAACTAATGCGACAATGTAAGTATTATCTATGTTTAAATTACTAATACAATTTTGAACCCCATCATTCTGAACACAAGTTTCTCATTTTCATAAAAGTCAAAGAAGCGAAAAGAGTGTCTCAAGAGTTGCACTCGATTATCAAAATTTCAAAACTAGGTTAAGCTAGTGCGAAGAAGAGGTATGTATTGATTTCATCATTTCAGTGGTCACATTTTATTTATATATCAATATAATCTCTACAAGACGGTGTCTAACTCTACTCTTTCGGCAGGAAAATTCCTTTAAGGAAGACAATGACGAGATGCTCGCCAAGGGCACCAAAATTGAAATAAGCAGAGGTCAGTGAAGGATATTCTCCCGGTGTTGTGAGGCAGTTGGAGTTTTCTACTAAAGTGGAGCTGGTCATCAAAATGTCTACTAAGAAGGCATTTTCCTAGCCCCCTACATTTGGTGACACAGAGGTGAGCATTGGGTCAAAGATAATGCTTCCGTAGTGGGGATATTTGTTCAACAGGATTGTCCAGGAAGATTACCTGGAATTTATCCCCCATAGTGACCTAGATATAAGGACGCTCGACGACCAGGTTTTTCTGAACATCCGACGATCATGCCTACATATGGTAGCCTGTCAAACCCTGGTCTTGCTCTGTATTGGGACCCCGGGGTGGATAATCGACCATATGGATGCAATGAATTGCTTGGTCAATGATGAGAATGGTGGATGCGTCGGTGTTTTTCTCCCGACGAAGGTCCAGAAATACTACAAGCTTAGGAACCCGGAGGAGAAATTAAGCACTGATTTTGTAGTAAAATACTATGAGTTCCATGACACCAGCAGATTGATGGCCTCATGGTGGAAGGAAAACAAATAATTCACAAACTGGAGCAACGTATGGTATGGAAAAACAAACCTTAGGGATCCATACATTTATTTAAGGGCTATAATCTACCAATTGTACGGGGAGAAGGATTGCGCCAAGTTTTTAGATGCATGGATGCCCCTGGCATACATTGTGGCCATCTCCGGGAGTAACTTCAACTGGGGAGAAATCATTTCTAAACAATTGAGCACCAACATATTGCAGGGCCAAACACCAAAGGATGGAGAAATGTGTTCTTTTCACATGGCATCGAACCTACTCGACGTAATCTACGCAAGGAACATCTTCGCAAGCATGAATCTGAACTGGCATGTTGTCAATCTACCTATATATATCTACTTTGACATTCTATGGGAAAATAGGTACAAAATATCATATTCTCTCATCTGCGATGAATTTATAGATCGAGTTTATTTTATTATTTTTAAGAAAGAATGTCCAAGACTTTCAACAGTGACTAGGAAAATGATCTCAAACGTAGGCCACTGGTATTGATGGTTGTTCTATATGCACTAAAAACACACTATAAACCCTCAATTAAATTTTCAACCCAGGGTAAGTAAACTTAGAGTTGTAGAAAAATATATGCCAAGGTAGAAGGGCTAGTAGTAGTATAGTCTAACTAAAGAAGTGGCTATCTAAGGGCTAATCTACTCAAACAAATACTACTAATGATCAAACTCTACTAAGAAATTCAAACTATGTAACCTAAGTACTTTTGAACCAAGGATTGATGGATAGTTCTAAGAAAACAAGTGAAAACCCTACTTGAAGCAAACTAGTTCAATCATAACAATAAACAAAAGAAACTATTTAAGCATGACAATAAACAAATACCGACAACAAACTACTTTAACTAGTCTACATTTTTCAATGAACAACTATCCTATGAAAGCAAGGAAATAAACAACTATACTTATCAAAGAAAGAATAGACAAGTAAGCAATTAACCTACTAAAGCAAGTAAACAACTAACTAACCTAAGATAACTTCTTCAACAAGTAAACTAATTAAAACTACTCAATAAGCAACTAATCAAGACAAGTGAACTCTATTATTAATACAACTATTTCTAATTTATAAAAGGAAATCTATTTAATTGAAAGAAAAAAGAACTAACAACTAAACTTTAATCTATGATAAGCAAACTGCTCTTTAATCTACCAAAGAAAAAAGACTATCTATCCTACAACAACAATAAAACTATCTTTTGATCTATGAAAGCAAGAAACTATCTTTTAACCTATGAAAGCTCAAATATAGTGTTGGTGGTTGTGTGAAAGTCTTCGGTGTCTTATAATATCATGATGGCACTTGACAACGAAAGATAATTCAAGAGGTATAATCTCAATATTGATTTCAATAGCAAAGTGAAAGGTGTGAATTAAACAATCCAATGAGAACTTAGCCATTACGGAAACAATGTTAATTACCCTGCATATTCATGTCATTATTACTCATGCATTAACCATCAACAGTATAATGAGATTATAATTGTACTCTATGCTATGTAACAAAAACTCATAAGTAAATTTAATCATTAACTAAAAATTGGAATCGCAACCTAAATCCAGGAAATAAATTGCATAAAGTGAAACTAAACTAAACCTATTTCAACAATTTAAATTGCAAAAAAGGAAAATGCTTATAAACAAAAATTAACATGATTCTAGCATATAAAAGGTAAACTAATGAATAAATTAATCAACAACTAGTTAAGCAAAGTATAAATAACACTTGAATAAGAAATCTACAAATGAAAACTAAAGCTTACCCTATCCATCCACCGAAGCCTCGTTAAAGAAAACATAAACTTAAATTCTATTCTACTATGTTTCAAACTCTATTTTAAACTTGATTTTGAAAGCATAAATAAAATACAATCTAATATTTAATTGCACACGGGGTTAGTGTATGAATTTGCAAACTCGTTCCTACTAACTACAAAATCAATGCATATTAACAAAAGCCTTCATACTAACCTGCAAAAGAGAACTTACACAGTTAAACTATACCAACAAATTATATAACAAAGGAAAAATAACTATGCATGTACAAAAATGAGAGAAAAGACATTTAAGTTATGAAATTCATAAACAAGATATAGAATAGTTACCAGACTATTGGTGCCCCCCCCAGCAAGTCATGGTCCCTTCTCAAATGCACACCATGAACTCAACAAATCGATTTCACCATTGAAACTTAAAAACACAGTCTTATATAATTCTGGCAAATGAAAATGGAAAAAACAGAGGAAAATCGTGTTTGTCTCTACACACTAGTTATTCTACTACTTTACTATTGTATGACCACCATGGTGGTATTTATAAGATTTACAGACCAAGAGGTCGACCACTGGAGGGTCAAACCTCTTCCAAACATGGCAAATTACATTAATGGTGCCCTAACTGCCGAAACAGAGTGATCTAATAATCGCCCAGCTTAACAACCCAAACTAAGTTTTTAAGAGTTCAGTAGTTGGAGGGGGAAAGCACGAGAAAAACCCACGTTCTTTATTCACCCATCACTAGTTGCCAATACCATAACCGCCAAATCACCCATCATTTTTGTGCAGGACAGAGTGTTGGATGGAGTGTCGGACTGGGTACCGGATTGAGTACCGGATGGAGTGCCAAACTGAGTGTCGAAAGTAGAAACATGATGCGATTTTTCCCTATAACACAAAAAAATGCGAATTAGATCCTTGGAAACATAAAAATGTAATGAATTATACTCATTATCAACATAAAACATGAATTATACATACTTGGTGTGGATCATAGTGTTTTGGCATAAAAATTATTCAAAAAGATTCTCCTAAACATGAAAAACACATATGTACATTCGGTAAAAGTATCTAATTATTGTCATAAAACTGATCATATCTCGGGCCCAACATTACCCCCACACTTACGATTTTGTAGGTCCCACTACAAACAAAAATAAATTACCTCTCATGACTAGGCTTGTTGAGGAGGATCATCTTTGGAATCTTCTCCCTCTTGCTGTGAAGAATTTGCCTTATGCTTCTTATGGTGCTTCAGTTGTGCTATGAGGCTGCGGTTGGATTTGTTCATATCATCAACCAATCATTGAAGGGAGTTTACCTTTTCTTGGAGGAATTCATTATCATGATGAAGGTGTGTGTCTATTGTCTTCCTTTCTTCCAACTATTGGAGGAGCTGAGAGTTCTCTTTTTGTAGCTTCTCAATGGCTGGGGCAGAATCAGTGATCTCGGAGGAAGGCTTAGATCCTTTGAAATATGTGGACACTCTATCATTCTTAGGATCTAGGGTAGGCATGGGTGAAGTAGGAGTAATAGGGGGTTGATAAGGAGAGGTAGGTTCTGATTTTGTCTTTCTTTGTGGCTCTAATCCATCCGGAGAAACTTCCGTAAGTCTCTTGTGAGGGCTCTCAAGATCGGAGGACACTTGGATAGGATCTGAAGCAAGAAATGGTTTTTCATAAGGTTTTTCTCTTATGCTCTGGGTACTCTTTCGAAAGGGTCCTTTACCAAATCGATTAGCTGCCCTCCTATTTGTGTGAACTATGGGAAAGTATTGTTGAATCACTTCTTGGAGATTTTTAGGTGTGGGATCGAGAGATATTGAAGGCATCAAGGAGTTAACAATAGATTTATTTTGATATTTACTCTTGGTACTTTTACCCGATGAGGAAGTGGGGATGTCAACAATCGTTTTGTATTGTTCCGGTAAAGAAATGGTTTGTGCAAGGGAGTTTGGATTTCTTGGAGAGAGGGGCTTGGATGGAGAGATAATGCTAGGGCTAAGTGGAGTTTTTCCAGTCTTAATTGTCAAGTGAGGGTTTGCAAATTGATAGATAAATGTATCCCAAGTTTTCCCCTGTTTCTCTAGTTCAACTAGAACAAGGAGTTTTACTAGGCCACGATGAAAGAGGTTATTGTGGGGGTTAGTCACATTCTTCCTCACTTGAGAAGACATCTTCTCCAAGCTCTTTAGAAAATAGAAAGGGAAATTCAAAGGTTTGTTGAACTGAAAATGAGCTAGCAATCTGAAATGACAGGATTTGAAAGTGGAATATCTACCTTCGCATGTGATCAACCTCGTGATGATGATAAGAGGGTTGATCAATTCCTCCTTTATCCACTCCTTAGAATATCCTTTTGCTCCTGAAATGTTCTGGAATTCAGGCTTAAAAACCCTGTTATAACTTGAGCGCAGCAGCTCGTGGTTTTTGAACCATCTATCTGCGATTCTTGGAAGCTTTGTGGCTACAACAATGGACTCTTATAAGACCCCAAAGGAAATATAACCTATGCACTCTATATTCCCATCGAAACCGAGGGAAAATTGAATGGAGATGCCATCATCGTGGCCCTGTAAGTTAGACAAAAATGGCCCCCAACCTGCGTGCAAAAACCTCTCTGCATTGTGAAAATTCGGGAATGGAAAAAATATTGGCATAGGAAGAGGGTTCATACCTCTTGGGAATTGTGAAGAGGTGAAGAGATGGACAGAGGTGAAATTCACCAAGAGAGGGTGCGATCGGGCCAAGGGATGGCACGAATTGAGCACAAGCCAAATGCGATTTGAAAAGGGGAAGAAATGGCAGAGGCTAAGCACGATTTCTTAACACAGGGAAAAGCAAATGGCAAGGTGAATTGGGATAATAGGTTACCTAGCCCAAATTTGAATGCGCCAATGGTGGAGTTGGTTTCACACATGTGCACATGAGCTGCCATGTGTGGACAATTTCGAATTCAAAGGTACATTTTTTGGGCAAGTTTAATGATGCGTAGTTAGATCAATGTCCAAGTATTTTGACTTGGACATTTGATCATGAACATATCTAAAGCATCTTCAATCAATTTTCTGCAACCAATTCAATTCAATGTCATTGATTCCTAGTTACCTGGAATTGTGGACAGTTACTGAGGTGTAATTCATATGGCACTTCATTCGGCCCCTCATATGGCACTTCATACGACACCTATGTGTTAAATACATTTTTACCTTCTGTAATGGATAGCCTGCAATATTGAAATGTTTTTGACAATCACAGTGGTTAATGAGCAGAGGCAAAATGCTCCTTTGTTGTTTATTTTTCCATCATGCTCACTCAATCCTCTTGCATAGGACATGTAATGTCAATCCTACAATGAACAGGTTATAGCAAGCATAAGACATGTAATTTCAATCCTACAATGAACAACTTGTAATGAGAAATAAACTGATATAGTGGTATGTTAAGTATATGTTCTGCAATTTATAGCACATGGGAGTTTAGCACTTCAAAAATAAAATGACTATTAATGTAATAACCTGTATCATGGAAATAATACAAAAATTCTTGCAAAGATTTATTTCTCCAGGCAATGATCATTTGTCAGCTCATGAACCCCGCCCCCACACCTAAGTATTGTGACACCTCACAATCAAAAGTATAGGTAACTAGTCAGTACCCCCAATAGCCAAAGATTTATAGTATGTCAAGTGTAAAGATAAATTTCACAAATTGGTCTGACGAGGCTGTTAGAAGATAGCCCCACCTATAGGATAATATATCATATATATAGATAAGATGAAGTAGGCAAGAGAGTTTCAAGATAGTCTTAGAGTTAGTTCCCAATGGAAAGTTTATGGAGTTTATTAACCTTAGCTTAACCATACATACTTCATGTCATCTTTGTCTCCAAGTAATTTCGTACATCAGGACAAGTTTTAAATTTGTTATTTATTTTTTGTCAAATTACCATCCTTGCTAGGTAGAATGCCCTTCTTCCAACAAGCTTGTTCAATACTTC
This sequence comes from Picea mariana, assembly GCA_032191745.1. NCBI lineage: Eukaryota > Viridiplantae > Streptophyta > Pinopsida > Pinales > Pinaceae > Picea > Picea mariana. The sequence goes on from JASDQU010371068.1 coordinate 33,282, forward strand.
AGCGGGTTTACCTAGTCATACCACAGGCCGGTACCCGCTGCCAGCAGACATGTTCAGTATCCTGGTAGGTTAGCCTCTTACACCCTCAGATACTGGCCCTCCATATTTTAATATTTTAGTATAATATTTCTTTATGCAAGAAGATGGGGGGACAACTCTGAAAACAACTTTGTCTTTCTTTTTTCAATTGGGATGGTATTTATGTTAGAGGATGAATTTCCGTTATATTACTTAGTGATTGTCCCAATGTAAGGGGTACTTAAGAGGACGTGGCCTATCTAAAGATATGATATAATCAAAATATTTAGTGTGTAGTGGATGGTACCATTGAGAAAGAACGGAAAGGTATCTCTAGGCTCAACTTACTTTCTTCTTTTGTAGTTATTGTGATGTTTCCATGACTAACTGCTAATTAGACCTCCTTGTTACTCTTTAATAAATACACTTTACTCACTTAGGTTCTTGGAAAAACTGTATGAGAGACCTCTAATCTTGATAGTTATGGTATCACTTCCTTATACTGTGGTGAAGAGTTTCAAGAGAAACTGCTTTGGAATGCCTTAAGAAAATAATTTTTTTTGCAAAAATATGGCTAATTACAGTAAGTCAATATTCATTTGATCCTTAGCAAAAAAAATCAAGTGTAACAATGTTTTGAAAGATTTCTTTGAAAATGTCTACTCCTAGTGAAATAAATACTTACAGAAATCTTTGGAATTGCCTTATTAACAAAATTCAAAAACTATTTACATATGTACAAAAGAAAATTCGGAAAAAGTTTAAAGAACAATGCCTTGTTAGTTGACATGGCCTATAGAAAATCCTCTTTGGAAATGGGCTTATGATAAAATTTGATTTAGTGTCCATTTACTACAAATGACACTTGTCCATCGTCAATTTTTTTTATTTTTACAGCTCCATTTTCATATACAATGTCTACCTTGTAAGGGCCCAACCACCGAGTGGTGAGTTTACGTTTGAAGGTTTTGAATCAGGAATCAAGCAACAGAGCCCAATCACTAGGTTGGAAGTGTTTCTTCTTAATAAAATTGTCATGCCACTTGCTCCTCTGGTTTTGGACTAATATTGTCAATTGAATGGCATCTTTCCTAATTTCATCCAACTCATTCAATTGTAGGGATCGTTTCTTCTGAGCCTCATCTAATTTCAATCCTAATTTTGCATCAACACGGAAGGTCCTTACCTGGAATTCTATTGGTAGAAGTACTTGTTTCTCGTACACTATCTCATAAGGGGTATGCTCAGTGGTATTCCTCCAGGTGGTCTGGTATGCCCACAAAGCCTCTGGGAGCCTATCATCCCAATCCTAGTGATGTAATTAAATAGTCTTGGCCAAGATGGCTTCTAGAATTTTGTATGTGGATTCTACCTGACCATTGGCTTATGGGTGGTATGGAGAATATTTACGGTGTTTAATCCCATATTTCTATGTTATCTCTCTCATTATCTTGGAAGTGAATTGAGTGCCTTGGTCTATAACAATTTCACGAGGGACACCAAAGCAGGTAAATATGTCTTCATAGATGAATTCGACAACATATTTTTATGTGTCCCTGAATAGGGATTTTTCCTCTACCCACTTGATGACATAGTCCATACAAACTAAAATATAGTTATTTTTACAGGACATGGGTGAAATTAGTCCTACAAAGTCAAGGGCCCATTTTGCGAAGGGTTCTATCATAACTTGGGCATGAAAAGGCATTTCTTCAGCTGACGTAGGTCTTCCTATCTTTTGGAAACTATCACAACTTCTCACATACTTGGAAACATCTTTGAAAATTCTAGGACAATAGTAACCCAAATGTAATACCTTATATGTTGTGCGTTTGTCAGAAAAATGACCACCACATGGTCCATCATGACAACTTCATAGTATTTCTATTACCTCGTCCTCTCGGAAACATCTACGAATAATCAAATCATGACCTGTGCGAAAAAGGTCATGACCAACCCAAGAGTAATTAGCACTTTGTGTAATAATTTTACGATTTTCATGAGGTGACAAATGAGATGGTAACTTCCTAGTAGCCAGATAATTTTCCATATATGCAAACCATGGGGTATTGAAAGAGGGAAAAAAGGTGTTCGTCTGGGAAACTATCATCTACAGGGATATCATCATCCTCATTTTTTATTCGGGAAAGAAAATCAACTACTACATTATCCTTTCCAAGTTGGTCAAGCACAATGATATTAAATTCTTGCAATAACAGAAGCCACCTAGTCACTCAACCATTAGTTATGGGTTTGTTCATGAGAAATCTAATGGCAGAATGATCTGTATGTACGAATACTTAGTAACCTGCAATGTAATGACGAAACTTGTTGATAGCATGAACAACTGCCAAGAATTCCTTCTCAGTAATTGTGTAGTTTAACTCGGTAGGGGACAAGTTCTTTCTCACAAAATAAATGGCATAGGATTGTTGATGCTCTTTCTACTCTACTACCCCTCCTATTGTGGTGTCAGAGGCATCAGTGGATATATGAAATGGGACAGTCTAATTGGGCCCTCTAAGAACTGGTGCCACAGACAGCTTAGCTTTTAGGGTTTCAAAGGAAGTTTGACACTGCTCAGTCCAAACAAAATCAACATCTTTTATTAACAATCCAAACATAGGTGCAACAATATTTGTAAAATTTTCAATAAACCATCGGTAATATCTGGCATGTCCAAGAAATATTCTCACCTCTTTATCAGTATTGGGGGGTGGAAGTCTGACGATGACTGTGATCTCTGTAGGATTGACTCTTATCCCTTCAAATGAAACATGATGTCCTAGAACCACTCCCTCAGTCAAAAACATTTTTCATTTTTCATGACTTAGGGACAGGTTCATTTCTTGGCATCTGATTAGGACTTTTTCTAAGTTGTCTAAGGATTCTTGGTAAGTGTTGCCATAAAATGTGAATTCATCCATATAGACCTCCACACAATCATGAATAAGATTGACAAATATCCCTAGTACCACTCATTGAAATGTGGTAGCAACATTACACAATCCAAATAGTAAGACCCTATAGGAATAGGTGCCCCAAGGACAAGTAAAGGTAGTCTTGTCCTGGTCCCTCAAATGCTATAAGAATATGATTGTACCCGTTGTACCCATCTAAAAAGGAGAAATATTTCTTTCCAAAAAAGGTATCTAGAACTTGGTCAATGAAAGGGAGAGGAAAGTAATCTTTCAGAGTGGCTTTTTTGATTTCCCAAAAATCAACACAAATTCTCCATTTCTCGGTCACTTTCTTTGGAACCACTACAAGCGGGGATACCAACTTACTATCGGAGATGGGATAAATAAATCCGACATTTAACAACTTTTGTATTTCCTCCTTGACTATATATTAGAGTGTTGGGTTCATCCTTCTCTGGGGTTGCCTAACAGGTGTTACTTCCGCCTGGGTATATATCTGATGAATGCATGTGTCAGGGTGTATACCCTTCATGTCAGTGTATTCCCAGGAAAATTCTCCTGATTGTTCTTTAAGGATATCTACTAATTGTTTCTGTTGGTCTGCATCTAACCCAGAGTTTATATGTAAAACTTTACCTGGACTAATCTCACAGGGAATAATATAGGATATGGTAAACTCATCTATCTTTAAGATAAAATATGTCGAAGACAAAATGGATGGGTCCAATTTTTCTTGAAATTCTTCCCCAAACATGTACTCAAATTGGGGAAAAGACTGTGGAAAATCCACACATTTGATAGAAGAAATAAACTGGTTTAGCACATTTTTTGTTGTGTGCTACTGAAGTGCCCATGCATGGTCACTTGTAAATACGGGTTCTTCCCAGTCTTTTTTATCATATGGACATTCAAGCCACCATATATTCTCCATAATTGGTTGAGTTGGAGGGTAAATGGTGAGCTTCTGGATCAAAAACCCATTTGAGATGGTCATTTCTCCCTCTCTACAACCAATAAATGCATTAGCTTTGGCTAGCCAAGGTATTCCCAAAATGACGAGATGGTCTTTGGTAGGATCCTTTGAGTGAATAAAAAGAAAATCTACTGGGTACTCCCATGAGGCTAAAGTAACAATGATATCATCAAAATTCCTTCAGGTATAACCCTAGTCTTATCTGCTAATTCTAAAATGGTTAGGGTAGGTTGAAGAAGAGGTTGTAACTATAATTGTTACATGGTAGTAGTGGTCATAACATTGATGGATGACCCTAGGTCTATGAGAGTGTTTCCAATGGAGACCTCATTAATGGTTATGGTCACTACGGGGTTTCCTGGTTTCCCATATTTTTCTAGTTTTGGCTGCTCTAATGTGTACTCAGAAAGTCCTCCTACCAAATGTATTGGAGGAGGGTCCTTTTGCTTCCTACCTAGATTCTTAATACACAATTATTTCACTACCTTATTGTAGATTGGAATGTATTTAATGGCTTGAACTAGGGGAATCTTGACACAAATATTCTTCAATTCATTTAAGATGTCAAATTCTGGTCGGGTCGTAGGTTTTTCGATTACCAATCAATATGCATAAGGAGGGACCTTCATAATTTGTGAAGGTTCATTTTGGAGAAGCTTGGATTCTTGGTCCTTCGGGATAATAACATCTTCCCAGTTTGGTGGTCTCTTCTTCTTCTTCTTCCTGGATGACCACTAAAGGTCTTTGCCTATCCAAAACTTTTCTCGATCTTAGTTGAATTTCATGTAATGGAACATGAGTAATGCCATATGTCGGGAAGGCCTACATCTCAACATTGTGAAGAGGCTAAGGGGGCTTATTATTGGGATTCGACACTAGTTGTGTCGGTAATAATGTTGGTCTCAGGGAGCTTGCATTGTGATATTATAGTAGTTGTTGTTGTGGGATAGGAGGTAAAGGTGGTGGAACAAAACTTGGCAAAAGTTGTGGAGTGTTCAGTGGGAACTGAAGACAATGATGGTTGGACATAGGGATAGGTGGAGCTTGAGGGTTTCCTTGGTTATGTCCTCCTCTCCATCCTTGAAACCAAGGATTTTGGTACTGAGTAGACTAGTTTTTCCAACCTGGTGAGTTCCACTGTTGTTGTTGTTGGTAATAAGGTGGAACTTGAGATAGTAGATCTGGGTATGTGGTTTGTTTCCTAGGTTGGCATGGCCTCCTAGGTGCATAAGAAGACTCCTCGGGATATCCACTCCTATAGATGGCTAATAAATCGGGCAATGATGGACATTTTTCAGTCGAGCAGTCTTATGTGAAGAATCCATAAACTGAAATGTTATCTAATGGGATTCCCTTGAGGAATTCTTCCTCCTGCATCTTGGGCAATATATGCTCATTGAGACATTTTTATCCTCCTGCTTATTTTTAATTTTAAGGGTGTCCAACTGGGAACCTATTGTGCTTAAGCTATATGTCTTGAATTTTTCTAAAAGGTTCCCTATCTCTTCTCTTGTGATACCACCTGAACTAACTGGTTTTAAGCTTCTATTATAAGGGTCCTGAACATTCTTTCCTATTTTGGCTCTACTCCTTGAGTAATTTTTTCACATTTCACATATTTCGGCAATTGGTTTATGGTAGATGTCACCTGATGCCATCAGGTTAAGTATCTCTAGATATTTTTATGAAATTACCTTAAGGAAAAGATCCCTAACTGCATCCTCTGAAAGGTCATGGTATTTTGACTTCTGGGAGATATAACCAAATCTTTCCATATAATATTCAAGGGTCTCGTCTTCTAACTGTTGGATTTTAAATATTTCATTATGAGATTCCTTGGTCTTGCAGTAGTATTGGTACTTTTTAAGAAATATATCCTCCATGGCTTCCGAATACTTAATACTAGATTCTCCCAACCCCATGAACCATCTTAGTGCAGAGTATTTGAGAGTGGCAGGAAAGAGTTTTAGTTTTTGGGCATCTTGTACGTAGTTGTAACTCCTACACAAGATGTCAAATTAAAATGGGAACGTGTCTAGATATTCACTATTTTTACCATAAAAGGTAGGTAGTGTTGAGAGAGGAATATTCTTCATGTTGACATTTGGAGTGGTATCCAAAATTTGAAACCCGAAGGTAGTTTCGGTTTGGTTCTCGGTTTCTTCTTCCTCCCTATGTCTTACATTGTTATGGCCCTCCTGATCATCCATATTGGTTTGGTTTCCAAAAAGAGAGTACCTAGGTGGTTTTATCTTTGAAGAGAACAAGGTTTCCCTTTGATGGAAAGGTATTCTATGGATTGGATATCTGGGACTCTACTCGAGTCGGTTGAGACTATTGGTGCCAATGTTTCTATGTCCGTTTGAGAGATAATTACATTGGATGAACTACCAAACAAAATATTCACTTGTTCAGGATCTATGATGTCCTCAAAGTTAGGATCTCCTAGTGGTGGTGTAAAAGAAAATGTTGTATTGTTTGGTTCTGCGGAAGGCTCAAGTGGTCTTTCCTCCTGTCCTAATATGATTGGTGCTTCAATTTCTTGTTCTATATTTCTCCCTGTGTTAGTCTCTTCAGAGACTATTTTAGCTCTTTGAGTTGAGCTAGCTCCTATTTTTCAGTATCGGTCTGCAGATTTTATAAGTGGATCATCCCTCCCCCTAAAAAGGCTGGAAGGAACCTTGGTTGAAATATCTGATTTAGATTTAATGTATCTACCTTTTAGGTCTCTAGATCTATTCATGAAAGAAAACAAAAGAAAAAAGAAAAACTACCATTGGGTTTGGGGGAGCCAGCAATAGCAGATGCAGAGGTTCTTACCTCTCATATTAAAGTCCCCCCGCCACCAATCTAATGCTAAGGTCTAGAAATGATCTATTTCATAACTATTTCCTACCTTGAGACAACTCCCCAACAATGGTGCCAAAAATGATGGGTGTTCTATATGCACTAAAAACACACTAAAAACCCTCAATTAAATTGTCAAACCGGGGTAAGTAAACTTAGAGTTGTAGAAACATATATGCCAAGGTAGTAGGGCTGGTAGTAGTATATTCTAACTAAAGAAGTGGCTATCTAAGGGCTAATCTACTCAAGAAAAGACTACTAATGATCAAACTCTACTAAGAAATTCAAAATATGTAACCTAAGTAATTTTGAACCAAGGATTGATGGATAGTTCTAAGAAAACAAGTGAAAACTCTACTTGAAGAAAACTAGTTCAATCATAACAATAAACAAAAGAAACTATTTAAGCATGACAATAAACAAATAGCAACAACAAACTACTTTAACTAGTCTACTTAATTCAATGAACAACTATCCTATGAAAGCAAGGAAATAAACAACTATAGTTATAAAAGCAATAATAGACAAGTAATCAATTAACCTACTAAATAAAGTAAACAACTAACTAACCTAAGATAACTTCTTCAACAAGTAAACTAATTAAAACTACTTAATAAGAAACTAACTAAGACAAGTGAACTCTATTCTTAATACAACTATTTCTAATTTATAAAAGGAAATCTATGTAATTGAAAGAAAGAAGAACTAACAACTAACCTTTAATCTATGATAAGAAAACTGCTCTTTAATCTACCAAAGCAAAAAGACTATCTATCCTACAATAACAATAAAACTATCTTTTGATCTATCAAAGCAAGAAACTATCTTTTAACCTATGAAAGCTCAAATATAGTGTTTGTGGTTGTGTGAATGTCTCTAGTGTCTTATAATATCATGATGGCACTTGACAACGAAAGATAATTCAAGAGGTATAAGCTCAATATTGATTTAAATAGCAAAGTGAAAGGTGTGAATTAAACAATCCAGTGAGAACTTAGCCATTATGGAAACAACATTAATTACCCTACATATTCATGTGATTATTACTCATGCATTAACCATCAATAGTATACCAAGATTATAAGTGTACTCTATGCTATGTAAGAAAAATTCATAAGTAAATTTAATCATTAACTAAAAACTGGAATTGCAACCTAAATCTAGGAAATAAATTGCATAAAGTGAAACTAAACTAAACCTATTTCAATAATTTAAATTGCAAAAAAGGAAAATGATTATAAACAGAAATTAACATGATTCTAGCATATAAAAAGTAAACTAATGAATAAATTAATCAACAACTAGTTAAGCAAAGTCTAAATAACACTTGAATAAGCAATCTACAAATGAAAACTAAAGCTAACCCTATCCATCCATCGAAGCCTCGTTAAAGAAAACATAAACTAAAATTATGTTCTACTCTGTTTCAAACTCTATTTTAAACTTGATTTTGAAAGCATAACTAAAATACAATCTAATATTTAATTGCACACGGGGTTAGTGTATGAGTTTGCAAACTTGTTCCTACTAACTACAAAATCAATGCATATTAACAAAATCCCTCATACTAACCTACAAAAGAGAACTTACACAGTTAAACTATAACAACAAATTATATAACAAAGTAAAAATAACAATGCATGTACAGAAATGAGAGAAAAGACATTTAATCTATGAAATTCGTAAACAAGATATAGAACGGTTACTAGACTTCTGGTGGGCCCCCCAACAATTCGTGTTCACTTCTCAAATGCACACCATGAACTCAACAAATCGATTTCACCATTAAAACTTAAAAACACAATCTTATATAATTCTAGCAAATGAAAATGGAAAAAATAGAGAAAAATCATGTTTGTCTCTAACACACTAGTTATTCTACTGCTTTACTATTGTATGAGCACCACAGTGGTATTTATAAACTTTACATACCAAGAGGTCGACCACTGGAGGGTCAAACCTCTTCTAAAAATGACAAATTACATTAATGGTGCCCTAACTACCAAAACAGAGCGATCCAATAATCGCCTAGCTTAACAACCCAAACTGAGTTGTCAAGAGTTCAGTAGCCGGAGAGGGAAAGCATGAGAAAAACCCATGTTCTTTATTTGTCCATCACTGGCTTCCAATACTATAACTTCCAAATCACCCATCGATTTTGTGCAGGACGGAGTGCCGGACCAGGCACTGAATTGAGTACCAAATGGAGTGATGGACTTAGAGCTGGAAGCATAAACATGATGCAATTTTTCTCTGTAACACCAAAAAATGTGAATTAGATCCTTGGAAACATAAAAACATAATGAATTATACTCAAGATCAACATAAAACATGAATTATACATACCTCGTGTGGATCATAGCGTTTTGGCATAAAAATTCTTCAAAAAGATTCTCCAAAACATGAAAAACACATATGTACATGCAGAAAAAAGTATCTAATTACTGTCATAAAATTGATCATATCTTAGTCCTAACATGTACCCAAAGGAAACCAATTCTTATATCAGGGTGTTTGGGGCTACAGGCACACTGCATCTACTCCCTGCTCATTTCCCAGCCTGGCTCGTCGTGGGATAAATCTTTTACCAAACCATCCTGCAAGGGTATAATTTTACTCTAGTCAAAGACAAGAAGCGAGAGTTCATACCCTATGATTTCCATATAGGGTTTTACATAGTGAACGATATTGTGCAAGATAAAAAAGAAGGTATGAGCTAGCTGGAATACAGATTCCCCACAGGATGGTTTTGCAAACATGACCCTAAAGGCCTAGTACTACAACATGCATCACAAGTATCCTCCTGTTGGCCATACACACATGATAAGTTTGAAGATGAAATATTTATAGAATGTGCTTAGGACTGGGAGGAGTTACTATAGAGAAAATATAACCCATGACTATATTTAAAGCGATGAGTATGGATGAGCAGGTTGAAATGATAGAACAAATGCCTCAAGAAGCCCTCAGGGTTAGGGAAGAGAACAGAGCAATATAAGCCACATAAGCCTAGAGGAGAGGGATGATGTTGTTAGAGGAAGCCCAAAGAGTCATCCAGAGGTTAGCGAATGGTCCCCAACTGTTATAACGCATAAGGATTACCCTGACTGACACAATCAACATTGGAGAGGAGCTAAATGGCTCAGAATCAACCCCACTGGAGGAAACTGTCAATCCAGATCACCAGTGATTACCCCATCCCAGAAGGAGATTCCAAGAACATTAGGTGAAACAAGTGTTCCTAACACTCTCTTTGATTTAATTACCATCTATGATGATGAAGAGAGCTCAGAGGTCTCGCTTATAAATACAATACTTTTCATAGAGGAGGCAGAATTGGGGAGAACATCTTCTCCAACTCTTAATGCTTCGATATTAAACCCTCTGCAGGGTGACCATGATGTCGAGATTATCCTAGACACTGAATTTCTCGACCTATCAAGGAATCTGAAAGATAGCTCCAAGGATGAGTTGGGATCAGGTGAACAGGAATAAGAATTGAAATAGCTAGAGATCGACACCTCAACAACCTATCACCAAGTTAGTGTTGAACCTGTGACCATCTCCCCATCTAAGGCTGACACTCGACCATCCGATGGACACCAGTAGGAGGTCAAGTCACTAGAACATACATAATATTCCTCTATTAAAGAAGTACAAGAGCCAGTTATAGAAGAAATTTATATGGCAGGAAGCCTCGGAAACACTCTGACCTGGGGAGACAAACAGATCCGTGATCCCATAGATGAGGTCTTCGATATACAAGTGATCACTTATAACAGAAAGAGGAAATATATAATGAGAAGGAAAACCAAGAAAAGGTGGCTCACGCTTGATAGCACGCTTCCCATCACCACAGAAGAAAAGTTGCTCATCACAGAAAATAAGAAGAAAATTGAGATAATTGGCGTGGGGATGGATATAGTTGATGCCACATTCAATTGAGAAAAAATATATGAAAAGGAACTAGGCACCGCAAAGAAGGGGTTGGCCCATCTGCACCATCTGGAGAAATATTACCAGGACTCAACGCAAGCAACAATTTTCCTGAAGAGTGAATTCCGAGAAGCATATGCACAATTCACGAGAGAAAGGCATCTCTTCACTGCATGTGTAGCCGATTTTCAAGAAGACACTCTCATGGCACCGGAAACCTATAAATACATGGAGAGATGGTATGAGAAGGCATACCAGGCTGTGGAGCAAATCGATTATATCAGTGCAGTACAAAAGGGCCAAGATAGGAAAGAGCATGGCATTTGAGTGTTGATGGATAGCACAATATCCTAAATCGGGAAGGCAATCGAATACTAGGTAAGTATAGCCCAGGAACCTCAACGAAATATATAGGAAAGGTAGGACAAGTGTGTGAAAAGTTGGGAGAAGATCAATCGGGAGATGAAAGACACTGGCCTTCTAGAGTTCGACTCACCTGAAGACTTTATTGATTTGCATGACATAGTTAAACGACATGTAGAACAAGAATCAATATGGGAAGCGGAGATCGCACAGGTGGTGAGCATGTCACCAGGTCAGGTGAAGAATTTTATGGAACACCTGATCAAGTCTCGCGCAATACTGCAATGTTTAAGTGCCAATATGATCAGATATAGAGAACGATCAATAGATATAAAGGAAACCCTTTCATCCCCGATGGACCAACATAGATTCCCTTATGCTAACACATGCGAATATCTCTTCATCAAGTGGTTAGAGTATGAGAAGAATCATCCACTCTAGTAGAACCACTAGACAATCTCAAGAGAACAAAGAGATCAAGTGCCATGTGTCATTATTTTGTTTTACTTAAAACAAAATTTTAGTATCTATTTTAAGTTAGTGATTCTTTATAAATATATGGATCGACCTTTTGGAAAGGCTTGATGGTTTTGGGAAAGACCCTCTTTTTTGAGAATTGTAAAGACTTATTTCTGAGTAACTTTAATTAAGAAGTTCTTTTTAGAACCAGAGACAAATTTTATTTTCATCAAAAGCATTATGTGATTGGATTGAGGAGGAACTACTTCCATCTTTGAATTCAGTAGTTGATGCTGTAACGAGTAAGAGTTTATGAATATATTGATAAGCTATCTTTTTCAATACTTTAACAGTTATTTTGTTCTAAATGATGAAAAGTGAATCATTGTGTTAATATGTGATTGATGGTAGAGCTAAGGAATCTATTTTTCTTGCACTTATATTATTGCATCCATATTTTCTTTCCATAATTGTATCTCAGTCAATGTTGAAATATCAACAAGTTAATGTATTATTACTAGACTTGTAATAGGTGTGAATATCATTGTTTGTACACTAGAGCACGAAGGTTAGCCCAAGATCAACATTCTTCAGTAGTTAATAATTCCCTCTATCAGTTGGTTTATACCATCACCCTTACTTTACCAGACTCACCTATTAATAGAAAATACAAAAAGAGAAATGTTTAACCTGAAGGAGGAACTTTCACAGAAAGATACCCTGTCAATCACTAGTAAATCCCATTAGTAAATTAGCCAGATAGAAAGATATGGAGAACCTTTCCACTTATCAAATGTTTTTTATTATAATTGGGCCTCTAAGGTGGGGTTGGTTCCTATTTTTGAGTCAAAAGATCTTGGACCTGTCAACAAAATTGGCGCTAGAATTACGGCCTGAACAAATGAATCGATAACGCCATTTCTGATAATATATTTTGCATAGCCTGTAGATTCAAAATAGCCCACATGCATGGCTACTCATTCCCAATACATCCCACATACAAATATTAATCCCAAACTGAGTAACTCACCTCAGCATGAGGAAGTATAACACTTATTCCCTAAAATACCTTATGCTCTCCCCCATGAGGAGTTGAACCAGTTTAGAAGAATCACAAGAGCTTATGCCCGACAAATTGGATCATTACCCTTAGCTCTTTTACTTCCTCATAGAAAACAAGTAAGAAGACAATTTTTTGATACCCCTAACCATGTTTTTGTTCACACAGTATAATAATTGATAGATTTTTCCCTCACTGAGATCGAACAACCCCTTAATCTTATCCCCAAAACACGAGCTGGTAACTACTCCAAGACTAACAATTTTGAATCTAACGAGGAAGGTTATAACTCGGATCGCCCAACTTATGAATCGGATGACATGGAGGATAATAAAAACAAAAATGAAGAAAGGGGAAATCAACCTCAAGATAAACAACCATGGTTGGCCATAGATGCTCTGGAAATCCCAGGATGGGTACATAACCTACTCGGGCATCCGAAAAAATTACTCCCCAAATTTGACCTTGAAACCTCGGAATTTCCTGAAGACCATATCAAAAAGTTCATATTAGTTGTAATATTGATGAACATACAACATGAATATGTAGTGTGTAGTATTTTTCCCTATACCTTTGATAATTTAGCCTTGACTTGGTATTTTAACTTGCCTGTTGGATCCATAACTAGTTGGACAAAGTTTCAAAAATATTTCTTAAACAAATTTGCAGAAGAAACCACCACAGGAGCTTTAATGGCTGAATTTTTTTCTGCCACCATGAGTTTGAAAGAGAAGGTTAAATATTTCAATCAATGGTTTACCACTATCCTGAACAAATTCCAACTTGAAGCTAAACCTACTCAGGAGTTTCATATTAAGGTATACACTAATGTTCTCCCTGCTTCCATTTACATGTTTGTGAAAAAGGATGCCAAACACACCCTAGCTGAAAATTTCATGGAATCCAAAACAATCAAATTCCAAATGAAGGGATGCAAAGAGGGCCATGTCTCACTAGTTAAGAAGGAAGATCAACCTCCACCTAGTAGAGGAATTTTGTTGACTAGGCCCTGACAAAACAAACAGACCAAGGTCTTGAAAAAGGAGGTGGGGACATAGAATACCTACAACAGATGATAAAGAAACTTTTGAATGAAATTGTAGACATGAAAAGAAGTGTTGGGGAAGGAAACCAATGTCAAAGGCCTTATAAACCCTTTTTAAAAAGAAACCCTCCTTTCAAAGCAATTGCACGTCCCCTAACCAACTTAAACATCGACCTAAGTAATGTAGCATCTGACTCTTTTTGTATGTACCATCACGAGAAACATTTTGAAAGATACTTCTCCTAATGGGTGCATGCTATGAATTTAATGGCCAATCGGTTCCTAGACAAAGTTTCTCTTACCGAACAATCAAGTGGATCAACAGTAAATATCACCGATCAGGAATAAATTGAGACACTAGAAGAAACAACCATGTTTTTGTGGGATCCTGACTTGTCGATGTCTCTCGAAAATGTATTTGAGGTCCAGGAACCACCCGCTGAGGTTTTGGCACTACAAATGCAAAGTAGGGGTCAACCGGTCCAAAATAATCCCACCACAGTTCAATCCTTGAGAGGGAAACAAATATCCAATCACTCAAAAGCACTGATTGTCTCTCAAAGAAACCCTATAAACATATAGACATGGGAAACACCTAAGCTAGACTGCAACATAGTAGAAGACTTAAATAGGTTGAAGGCTAATGTGTCGGTCATGGACATGTGCAGGATTCCCCAACAAAATGATTTTTTGTTATAGGCCTTAAAGTCAATAGAGTCCCCTATAATGTGAACTGACCTAGGTGAGGTCCCATCTCCCATAGATTTAAAGGATAAACCAAGTGTGAATTATTTCTCTTTATACAAAAGAGGAAATCCTTTTATCCCACCTTTCCTTTTAACGTTTGAAGTCTTCAACAGAAAACTACATAATTGCTTAGTCGATTCAGGGGCATCTTCAAATGTCATGTCATTATCAATATGCAAGAAATTGATTGCTACCCCTCTCAAAAGTGATAAACATGTTATACAATTGGACATAACCCAGGTAAAGACATCATTATCAAAATGGCTACACACCCGAAATTTGTTCAAGTAATTGACATAATCGTAGTAGATATCCCAGAGGCTTAGGGACTACTACTTAGTCGACATTGGTCTGATAAATTGAATGGGTAATTTAGTACAGACTGCGCTCACCTCTGGTTTCCATTAAAGGGACATACAAAAATTATTAGGATCGATAGTGAAATATATCTCAAATGCATTGTTACCGATCTAGAATATTTTAACGAACCCTCATCGACATATTTCCCCATGTTAGAAAACTACTCCTGTGATTCTAATTTCAGAAATTTCATCCCTCTCTCGTCTGATGTATCTCTCACTCAAAACTCTGAAATGGATTTTCAAGTAAATCTACTGGTGGCCGCCGAAGAAAGCATAGTATGTCAAGATCCTCTGTTGGGAGAAACAGAAAAGGAATATGGAGGTGAGAAAATAACTAGGCGTGAAGAAGTTACTAAATTTTTCTCACAAGTTTGGATAGTGTATTTTGATGGGTCTAAATCACAAGAAGGGTCGGGAGTAGGATGTATTCTCATTGACCCAAAGGGGAAGCATAATTTCCTATCCTGCAGACTAGAATTTGAATGCACCAATAACATTGTTGAGTATGAAGACCTAGTTCAGGGACTAAAGAAAGCCATAGACTTAAACATTAAAGAACTAAAATTTTTTGGGGACTCTGAAATTATCATTAGGAAAATGAAAAACATTATCCATTGAAATTCACCCCAATTGATAAATTACCAACAAGAGGTGCATAAACTAATATAATATTTTGAGACCTTCAATATTATTGTTGTTCCCAGAACAAAGAATACTTTTTTTGACTCCTTAGCCATCGCAACCTCGATATTATCTCCTTTAGAAGATTATGAATCCTCTAGGTTGATAGTGGAACCTCTCTTCAAGCCTTCGGTTTGTAATAACATTTCTAACTTGAAATTATTTGAAGGAGATGAAAAGATTGTAGACTTCCTCACTAACCACGAGAATTTTAAGTATTTGGCCATTGATCATGAAATATTCTAAGAAATACTCACTGAATCTGATCTCCATGACCAGAATAAGGGAGCATATCACTCTGATAAAAAATCACGGTTTCACACTAGACCGAAAGGGGTAGCCAATTTGGAGAACCTTTTCAACCTAAGGGAAAGATTTAAAGGGTCAAAGAATGAAAAAACAGGGAGTTCATGTCCTATATATGATACTATAAACCTAGGAACCCCAGAAAACCCTAAGAATGTAAATCTAGGTAAAACAATGTCCAAAGAAGACATGAAATATTATCTCAAACTTTTTAGAGAATATCAATATGTCTTTGTGTGGTCCTACCGATAATTGAAAAATTATGACACTTGCATTATACAACACACAATTCCGTTAAAATATGGAGTAAAACCCTTCCAACGAAATCTCAGGAAGTACCATCCATCTCTGGAACCTCTGATGTATCAAGAGATAAATAAATTTCTATATGATGAGATTATGTTTCAGGTACACTCTTCTTGGGTAGCCAATTTGGTTCCTATCAGGAAAAAGTCTAGGGAGATCCTCCTATGTGTAGATTTCATAAATTTTAATAGAGCATCGAAAAAGGATAACTACCCAGTCCTACCCATGGAACAGATATTATAGAGTGTTTCTGGCTCTGAAATATTTTCCATTCTAGATGGTTTCTCAGGTTATAACTAGGTTCTAGTTTCAGAGGAAGACCGATTGAAGACTACCTTCCGAACCAAGTGGGTAAATTTTTCTTATAAACGCATGCCCTTTAGGTTGATTAATGTAGGGGAAACCTTCCAAAGGGCCCTGGATGTAGCCTTTTGGGTATTAATTAGCAAGTGTGTAGTAGTATATTTGGATGAAGTGACTGTGTATTCAAAGAACAAGAAGACCACATCCAACATCTCACCCAGATTTTTGAAAGGTGTAGGAAATATGGAATATCATTGAACCCTAAGAGAACTGTATTTGGTGTAGAGCAAGGGAAACTACTAGGTCATATTATATCTCAAGAAGGAATTCGTATAGACCTTGAACGAATAAAGGCAATAGCTCATCTCCCCTTACCCCATAACAACAGGGCTATACAATCCTTCTTTGGGAAAATTAAATTTGTGAGGAAGTTCATGCCAAATTTCATTGACACTGTCAAACCCTTACAAAAAATGATTCACAAGGATGTAGATTTCAAATGGGATGACGAGCGAAAAATTCCTTCAATAATATCAATATTGCAATGTCTCAAGCTCTGGTGCTGCGAAGTCCCAATTTTAGTAAATATTTATTCCTCTATACTTTCGCCTTCAACCAGTCCTTGGCTATAGTATTGACCCAGAAAGACGATGAAAACAATGAGGCACTGATATCATTTATGAGCCCTAATATCCAGGGATTCGAACTGAACTACCCAGCTATAGAAAAACATGATTGTGTGGTATACAAAGTAGTGAAACATTTTAGATCTTAAATCCTGAAAAATCACACCAAATTCATTGTGCCTCATCCTGCAGTCTGATCCTTGTTCACTCAACAAGATATGGGAGATAGAAGGGGAAATTGGATGGAATTTGTCCAATAATTTGATCTAGATATAAAACTTGCCAAATTGGTTAAGGGACAAGGATTGTGTAAACTAGTCACAGAAGCCCAAGATCTAGTAAATGAAGACCCCGGGTGGGAGAATGAATTAGAATTATGGTGAAATGAATATTTATACATTCCCCCAAGGAAATAATCTCGGTATGGAAACTTTATTTACCTCCTACATCATGGGAATTTCCCAGAAAACCTAAACCCTAAAGAAATTAGAGCTCTCGAGATAAAATCTGCACAATATCGCCTCTTAAACTCAGTACTTTTCTGCATGAATTATGATGGAGTACTCCTAATATGTATCGAACATGAAGATACATAAAAGGTTCTGAGAGAGATCCATGATGGCCCTATAGGTGGACACTTTGCAGGAGATACCACAGGTCACAAAATATTTAGAGTCGGTTATTACTGGCCTATTCTATTTAGGGACGCTCATACATATGATAGAAATTCTAAATCTTGTCAAATGAGCATTGGTAGAGAAAAGAGGGAATCTACCCCCCTCCAACTAATAACCATATCTAGACAAATCAAGAAATGGGGGTTAGATGTTATAGGGGAGATTACTATGAATTCTTCAAAACAAGATAAATATATACTGACTGCTACAAATCATTTCACAAGATGGATATAGGCCATCCCTCTGATTCATGTGAACGAAAAGGTTGTATTCCAATTCATAGAACAAAAATTGATCACAAGGTTTGGGATGCCCTCCATTATCTTTTTTGACAATGTTGCCTACTTTTATTCTACTCTATTAACAAAGTTCTCTCTGGACAAAGGGATCATAATAAGATACTCTGCAAACTGCTACCCAGAAGGAAATGGGGTGGTAGAATGAACTAATAAAAACCTAGTGAAGATCTAGAAGAAAATAGTCGCAGACAATCAGAGAAATTGGCATAGCTTGATTCATAATTCCTTATGGGAAGATAGAGTAACACCTAAGGAAGCTATGGGAAACTCTCCATACTTCCTGGTATACAGACAAGAATCCATTCTCCAGAATGGGTTGTATCTTCCATCACTGCATCTTGCTCAAGCTTCAAGAGGACAACCGTCATTAGTTATTCAAAAAAGAATTGATACCCTCCTCGTGCTTGAAGAGGAAAGGGAGAAAGATAAATCTAAGTTCACTTCTCATCAGCATATAGTTGAAAGATGGTTTGACAAGCATAAGGCCAAAGAGAAGAGTTTTAAGGTAGGAGACTTAGTCCTAAAATGGGATAGAGAAAACGAACCTAAGGGAAAACATTCAAAATTTCAAAATCTATGGCCCGGACCTTTCCAGGTATCTGAGAAAATTGGGGTAGGCATGTATTGGCTACAAAATCTGAGGGGGGGACCTAACACCCTCCCAGTGAATGACCAAGCCCTAAAACAATATTTCTGTTAAAAACAAAATGTCATTTTCATGTTTCTTTTAGCATATATTCTGATTAGGATAAATGTGTAGGCTCATGGTAGGTTGATTGCAAATTCCTCTTTATTTTTGTTTTTTCTTTTTCTTGGTATTTTCCTGTAATTAAGTTTTGTTCCATAAAGCAGTGGTCGATTTTAATAAATATGGTGCAGAAAAATCTGCTCCTAACTTACGCTTACGTGCAACATAAGAGATGATGGGAAAATACAAATTCCTTAAAAGAAATCTATATCTTGTCTTTGCAATACACACAACCTTTTTAAGTGATAAAATATCCTCTTGGTGGTCTGGTAAATCCCAAAGGGAAAGATGGCTAGTTGTAAAGGATCACATGTACCTCTAGACAGAGCTAGGAAGAATCTCACCTTAACAATTTCACCTTGCAGATAACAGACATCCTTCTCTCCAACTCACTCGTGGAATTTATACGAGACAAAAATAAATTATATTAAAAGCAGTGAAAATTTAGATAGGGTATGCAAATAACTCCACTGAGGCTATGGACGCTCGCTGGAAGCGGAGCAAGGCCTGTGACGTCGGGTTGACTCCACCGGGGCTATGGATGCTCACTAGCAGCAGAGAAACACCGTAGCGAGGGAATAATGATAAATAAAATGGGATTGAGCTAGTGAATTCCTTTTTCAGCTATTTTCAAAGAGGGGCGTGGGTCATGGTCAAGAGGAACGACGGTGGGAAAAGGGTTGAAATCCATAGGTGGTCCCAGATTCATGAACCTGGGAAGTTGTACACACATGGATAGGAAATACTCTAATGAAAGAGAAGCCAATTATTTTCTCAACTATCTTCTGCATAATCTAAGCCCATAGGAAGGAGAAGAGATTATGTTTTCTCCTAGAGAATCTGCATTTGTTGAGCACTTAATACACCCTAAAAGATTTTTGAAAATTTGTCTCTTTTGGGTATCACTTGTTTTCGTTTTTCTTCTTTCTAAATTGAGTGTTTTGTGTAGGGATCATTAAGTTTTTGTTTCCATGTCTCATCATCGATCACATTCAGATTTATTTGGACATGTTGAATTGAAACGTTTTCTCTAAAAACAACTTGGCATTTTAACTAAGAATACGCAGATAAAATTGTGACCCACGCACCTATTTTTGGCATCGGTTAAATCCGAGTAGTAAAATGACCACGTAGAAACAATAATCATCGATCGATGATGTATCATCGACATCGGTAAAAAGAGAAGCAGGAGTGAGTCGATTGCTAACTATGCTCGTGAAGAAGTTTTGAGAAAACTATCGATATCCCATCGACGTTGGTAAAATATGAAAGGGAAAAACACTAACATGGGCCATAATGAACCTTTGATCACCAGTTACTGATGCATTTTTCAGAGTTGGTCAAATCCCAAAGATTTAAATGGTGGAAATTTTTGCATTGACACATCATCGAGAACAGATCACCAATGCATTTTCAACATCGACAAGTTTCATGGGGGGTAATATGGGAACACTTATTTCAACATCATGTCGGTTTTCAATCCTTAATAATTCTTCAACATCGATGGGATAGAACTTGTTTGTCAAAGAGCATATCTAACGAAAATCCTCTATTCTGAATAAACTCTTAGGTGAAGGAACCAAATTCAAACGCCATGTGTCTTTGTCGAGTAGGCAATTTATACGGCCTAGTTTCATCCCAAGTCACCTTAGGTTTCCCCATGTCCTAGTCGCACTTCCAGGTCATCATTTCCACATCAGTGATGTATGGCCAGATGGATTGACATCAAATCTTTTTCCAAAATATATCAACGAACATTGTCTAAGAAAAACGCCGACCCTCGATCCACTTGTTCAAATTAACAAAATGATGGGACGTTTTCGGCAAAAAATAAGATCAGATTCTCTCATTTGATAGGCCATCTAATGTTTCTCTCTACATACATTTTTTTCCCATGTGTCAGCCAAATAATGTGAATTTAAAATTTCCGATGAACCACAACATAGCTCGCTCCTGCGCCGCCAACCTAAGACTGCATTTAATCTCAAGCATAATGCAGATTTTGGTGAAGGATTGTGTAAAACCACATTTACGCTTTGAATTAAAGAATTTATGTGACAAGGTAAGTATTCTTTGTGTTTAAATTACTAAGATAGTTTCGAACCCCAACATTCTGCACACAAGTTTCTCATTCTCAGAGCATTCAAAGAAGCGAAAAGAGTGTCTCAAGAGTTGCACTCGATTCTCAGAATTTCAAAACCAAGTTAAGCTAGTGTGAAGAAGAGGTATGTATTGATTTTATCATTCTGACAGTCACATTTTATTTATATACCAGTATCATCTCTGCAAGATAGTGTCTAACACTTCTCTTTCTGCAGGAAAATGCCTTCAAGGAATCCAACAACCAGACACTTGCCAAAGGCACCAAAATTGAAAGAAGTAGAGCTCAGTGAAGGATATTCTCCTGGTGCTGCGAGGTAGTTGGAGTTTTCTACTAAATCAGAGACGGTCATTAGAAAGTATACTAAGAAGGTATTTTCCCATCCCCCTTCATTTAGCAACACAAAGGCTAGCACCAAATTTTTCTGAAGAAATTTAAATGTGCCTTTGGATCTTCAGAAGTGGAGTACTTGGGTCATATTGTCGGCAAGGATGGTGTAAGGGTGGATCCTAAGAAAATTGAAGCTATGCAGGATTGGTCATGCCCAAAAACTCTCAATATTTTGCATGGTTTTCTAGGTTTAGTAGGATATTATCGCAAGTTTGTTAAGAATTATGGATAAATTCCAACGCCTCTTACTACTCTCCTAAAAAGGAATGCTTTCACTTGGACTCCAACATTTGATCAATCATTTAAAGAATTTAAAGAAGCCATGTGCACAACTCTTGTCTTGTCCCTTCCTAACTTCACAAAGATTTTTTCCCTCAAATGTGATGCCTCCAGGAAAGGCATTGGCGCAATACTCATGCAAGAGGGTAGACCCTTGGCCTTCACTAGCAAACAAATCTCGGAGTGACATCTTGGCCAATCAATCTATGAAAAGGAAATGTTGGTTATTATTCATGATGTGGATATCTAGCATTCTTATCTCTTCAGGAAATGCTTCCAAATTAAAACCAACCATCAGAGCCTCAAGTATTTCCTAGAACAAAGGATTTCATCCCACGAGAAACAAAAATGGGTGACCAAGATATTTGGCTATGATTATGAGATAATTTATAAGAATGGAAAATAAAATGTAGTGGCATATGCTCTGTCCAGAAAGTATGAATAAGGATCCCTTTTTTCCCTCTCCTTCATTGTACCAGATTGGCTCCAAGTTGTTCGTGAGGAATGGATGCAAGACCCAAAAGAATCTCGATTGATCCAACAATTGTAAGACAATTCTCCAGTTTCTCCAATGTATTATTGGCACAATGAAGATATTTTCTACAAAGGTCATCTCTATTTAATCCACTAGTCATAACTTAAATCCACGATGATTTATGAGCTTCATGATTCACCCACAACAGGGCATTTTGGGTTTAACAAAACCTATTAACGAGTAAAACATTATTTTTTCTAGGATGGTATGAAACAAGACGTCTGCACCTTTTTGGATGAATGTCATGTCTATCAACGCAACAAGGGGGAAACTAACAAAGCTTCGGGCACACTACAACCACTTCTGATTCCACCAACTATTTGGAGGGACATTTCTATGGATTTCAAAATTGGTCTTACCTAAATCTGGCAATAATTCAGTCACGATGGTGGTAGTTTATCGCCTTTCCAAATATTCTCATTTTTGTGATATTCAACACCCATTCACAACATCCATAGTGGCTTATATTTTCATGGATCATATTTTCAAGCTCCATGGAATGCCTCATTCTATTGTATTTGACAGAGATCTGACTTTCAATAGTAATTATTGGCAAGAACTATTCAGTCTCCAGGGCACACAATTACATCTCAGTACTACTTATCACCCACATACTGATGGCCAAACTGAAGTTGTCAATAAGTGTTTGGAAACACATTTGAGTTGTTTTGCATCTGACCGAGAACATCAGTGGGTTTAGTGGTTACCACTAACTGAATGGTGGTATAACACATCTTACCATACTGCTATTTGCATGACTCCTTTTGAAGAAATATACATATAAAATCCCGAGTCAGTTATTTCCTTCATACTAGGGGTCTCAAAGGTTCATTAGGTTGACAAAACTCTTACAGTCCATCCCACCATTTTTAGTGATCTCAAAGACAATTTGGTCATGGCTCAAAATTGTACGAAACAACAAGTAGATCAAGGACATTCATAACGCCAATTTTCTACAGGAGACCAGGTGTTTCTTTGTCTACAACCTTACAAGAAGACTTCACTCAAAGTTGAACATTTTCAGAAGATTTCTCCCAAATTATGTGGTCCTTATACCATTCTCAAGCACATGGGACCAATGGCCTATCAGTTAGCTCTGCCTAGTCATTCTAAGATCCATCTTGTTTATCATGTATCATGCTTAAAGAAGGCAGTTGGAACTAAGTGCCAAAATCAAACCAATCTTCCAAAGTTGGATGTTGAAGGTTCCATATGGTTGTAGCCACAAGTAGTCTTGAACCAGCATGAATGTTGTCTCCGTCAGTGTACCATCAAGGAGGTGTTAGTGTAGTGGAAATATACAACTCCAGAAGATTCCACCTGGGAGTCGACAACTATTCTCCAGGAATTTCCTCATCTCAAGCCTTGAGGAAAAGGTTGTTCTTCAAAGGGGGGGACATTTTAGGGGCCTAAACCATTAACTTCTCATATAGTTATAATATCATATTTCCATGTACTAAAGGTCGATTCTAGTTAATATGGCCTATTTAATAAATATGAACAAGTTGATGTAAGAAGACCTATTAGAAGCTTATGCTTCTAGAAATATCTTCCTCTAGAATGTTTTTTAGAAGATAGAACTAGTGTAAATAAGAGTAGAAGGTATGAAAAGGATTTGTCTTGAGAATTATTGTTATAGAGCTCTGCTTTGCTATAGGTTTCCCCCTCGAAGAGGAAAGTGAACATTGTTTCCTATAAATAAAGGTATTATTTTTGTGTTGTGGTTCCATATATTCTGTTGTTTCGCTGCTATGTTATTGTTCTTTGTTGTCATTACACTGGTATTCTTGCAATATTTTTGTTTTCTGCTATTATAATAGATATGGTGCCTAATAGAATCTAAATATGAGGGGGTTAGAACCAACGGAGTGTTTGATATCTACATTAACCAAGACAAATGATCCACACACCTCAAAGGGATCAAAACAAATTATCAGACTACCTTTGAAAAAGTTATCAATACAAAAACCATTGTACGGAGACACAGAACCTGACAAAGGTGGATTTCTTACATAGGTATTAATTCTTGGTTTGAATAAAAATTTTATTAAGTTTAAAAATGAGGATTATCTATATTCAACCTCCGATAGTGACCCCAACCTGAGAAAGGTAGAAAAATCAGTCTTACAATTTATCAGACGGTCTAGGTTGCACTCAGTCGCAGCTAGGACATCATTTTTCCCTTGTGTAGAATTAGTTGAGTGGATCATCAATCACATAGATTGTAAAATTTTCTTGATCAATAATGAAAAGGGGGAGTGTATCTGATATTTCCTCTCAAAATATGTGAACATGTAATATAAGTTCCAGGAACTAGATGAATCTTTCAATAAGGATTTTGCAATAGTTTTTTACCAAAAATATGACACAAGTAGAATTATAGGAAATTGGTGGAAGGAATAAAAAATGTTTATGAACATGTCATCGAGACAATACCATATCATCGATTTGAGAGAGCCACACATGTACTTGATGATGTTGTTTTGCAGGCTATATGGGGATAAATATTGATCACAATTTTCTAAAGCTCATTTTCCTTTAGCCTATACTATTGTTATGTGGGGGGAGACGTTTAAATGGGGGGTCTATCATATCAAAACCACTCAGCATAAAAATTGGATAGGCTTAGAAACCTAAACCAAGCGTTGTTTCTTCATTTCATATTGTTATTTCTTGCTTGAAGCATTATCTTCCCACAATACTTTCCTAGGATTATCCCTTACCTAGCAAGTCAATGAACCACCAATACATGTGTATTTCAATAATTTATGGGAAATAAAGTATAAAATATCTTACTCTCAGATATGTAATTTGTTTATAGCCCTCCTATATAATCTCATTTTGGGGAAATAATTCCCCGGGCTATCAAAACAGGCTAACAAAGTCATTTCCTATATTGGAAACTAGTATTTGGAGGACAAACAAACATACCTCTAAATATATGGATCCACCTACCCACCACATCTCCTACCTACCTATGTACCTGGTAAACTTGTGTTTGGTGAAATTTATTACTAGTCCATCATGCAAGGTTTCAATACAACCTTAGTAAAAGATAAGAAGAAACTCTTTATCCCTTATAACTTTCAAATAGGATATTATGTTGTTAGGGATACCAAGCATGATAAATAGGAAGGTCAAATCCATTTAGAATACAGGTTCATGACTATAATTTTCAATAAGCATGATCCTAGAGGATTAGTTCTTAAGCATTCCAAGCAAGTATCTATTAGTTGGCCTATGCATAAGAGAAGTGGCAAGATGATCCTTTTATAGAAAATTCACAAGATTGGAAGGAAGTGAAAAAAAGGAAGGCTCATCCAAATGTGATTGTTTTTTCCTCCTTGACATTAGAAGAGTAGATAAAGAACATAAATCAAGGGGTTTCCTCAAACAAAGAAACTAAAGATTCCAAGAAAGCAAAAGAGTAAAGTTTGAATATAAAACTACAACATCAAGTTGTGATAACAGAGAAAGAAAGGATTATCAAGGAACTAGAACAACAAAATAAGGAAGAAGAGGAACTAAAGAAGAAAGAAGAAGAATGTGCTTCTCAGGATTTGTTGGTAAAATAGAGAATTAAAGTCGAGAAGGAGAATAAAAAGAAATATCTTTTGGAAAAGATAAATAAATAACCGGAGAAGAAGGCTAGACAAGACTTGGAATAACGGGAACAAGCAAACGAAAAACAGAAAAAGAGGAAAGATCAAGAGGAACATAAGGCAAAGGAAGAGATTGAGAGGATAAAAAAATAAAAGGAGGGAAAAAGAAAATAATCCTACAACTCACAAACCTCCTAGTATCATTGACCTAACAAAATTTGAGTAAGATATGGAGAAAACATGTGTACCCATAACCAATAATAATTTTCCAAACACAAACAAACCCACTCAATGCTTAAAGGAAGAAAATGATACAAGAGAAAATCAGGGTAACACTATGCAATATATTCAAACTCATGAAGGGAACACCACAGGTTCAATTGATGAACATGGAAAATATCATACTAGTATCTCGATTGAAAAGGTCCATGTTCCCAAGGATACATAAGACACTCTAAGTTCCCATAATCCTCAACAAACCTAGTCAGCAGGAGAAGGTAAGGATATAGGGGGTGTTGATGATACAATGATACATAATCAAAAGAAGGAGGATGAAACCTCTATGTAATGGAAAATATTTCAATAGCATAAATTATATGAGAAGATCCATGAATAACCATTAGCTAAAAAGACTCAGTGGGAAAAGACAATGAAGAAGACATAGGAAACTCCATCAACTAAAAATACCTAACAATATTATTTATCTAAGAAGGTCCATAAAACTCAAATATTTGAGAAGTTTTAAGAGACTCAGAAGTCCAAGAAAAATCAAGATGATCAACCTAAAGATAAAATTCAGAAGATCATCATTGAACATTTTCACACTTTTGAAAATATGATGAATATATCATCCTATGGATACCAACCTATACACCATCCAATTGATGAAGTGGTTGATTTAAAATATTTTGCATATGATAGGAAAATGAAGTCAATTGTCAANAGGAGTTAATTCTTGATAAAAATAAGGTCAAGATGAGTGAGCTTGTTTCAAAAGGTATGGCCATCACTCATGCTTCATTAGATAAATATATATGAGAGGAGAGAGAGTTGGAACAAGCCAAGAAATATGTATCCTCTCTTTAGCACCAAGTTTAGTACTGCCAGGAGGTGAGAGGACCTACTAACTTGGTCAAGGACATTTTAGAAGAACATGATAAATGCCTTTTAGTCCAAGATGATCAATTTTAGTTTATCAGGGAAGTTTAGAAAG
The DNA here is from genome assembly GCA_032191745.1 of Picea mariana. Taxonomy (NCBI): domain Eukaryota; kingdom Viridiplantae; phylum Streptophyta; class Pinopsida; order Pinales; family Pinaceae; genus Picea; species Picea mariana. The sequence continues at coordinate 60,079 of JASDQU010371068.1, forward strand.
ATAAGGGAGATGAAGATAATGCTATATATATTTTGATGATGACAATATTTCAAGAATGTGATCAGAAGTATGATATTGGGATGATATTTTGGAAGGTCTAAGAGAGAGAATGGAATAAGAGTGGACTACATGTAATAGGACATGGGAAAATGTCAACCAAGCAATGATGGATCTCCAATTACTAATGTTTGGGTCACCCTCAAATTTTCAATCGATCGAAGAGGTATTAGTAGGTTTTAAAAGAAATTTTAATGAATACCAGATAGATATATAGAAGATAATAGTAGTGGAGAGAGGTCACCTACAAAAGTTTGCAGTTTGAACAATAAAGACTATTGATCAACTTGAACAATTGGCACTAAAGATTGAAAAGTACACACGTCAATATAGGGAAATCAAGCATACTTTAAGTGTATCGATGAATGAGTATATATTTCAATATGGCTAATGATTCTTCAATCTTTACTGACAGTGGGAAGTGTATTTTGATGAACATGCAAGCCCTGAGACTCCACGATTGCATGAGTCATCTTGAATCATTTCTATTTTTTATTAGTTTACTATTTTTGAAATTCATATTGGATATAAATAAATGGGTTGAGTTTTAAGAAAGGGAAGCTTGGGGATAGATAAATATTTTTGGCCGAATGTAACTCAAGAACTATTTCAAGATTTAATTTAGAAGCTCTAGTGGAGCCAAGGAGTTTTGACATAACCATTGTGTGCATTGATTTTGTTGTGGATTATTCTGGAAGAAATTATCGTTATGTCATACTTGTCTAATAAGAATTTCAATTCAGTCAATTGATCTTGTATAATTTCTTGAATTTCTAGATATTACTTAAAGTATTCCCTAATCTTTTATTGTCTATAAACCTGTTGAGTATTATTCAGTATTCCAATAATTATAAAATTATTTTTGTGATCGTTGATAGAATAATAGTTAAACAGTGGTTTGTCTATGAGGGTATCTTCTTAGCTAAGTCTTTTAAAGAACTATTTCTTGGAATTACACATCATAGTTGTTGATTTATTCTCAAACCTATTTTCTTTGAGAGTTATCTTTTGAGGAAGAAATGATATCTCTCTTTGATATTTATCTTTTTCTAAAGGTAATAAAACAATAAAGTTTCTTGCTAGAATTAGTTCTTAGAGAACCTGACATTGATGATTACTTTTATATATTGTCCCTAAAGGTTATCCTTAGGGTGGGATTATTTAAAAAACCCTTTTGTTTCATTTCTTTTTTGCAGTAGATAGACATAAAATACAAAACAATAAAAAGAATGAAAAGAGAATAATCAAACAACTTTTAAATCCCATCAAATAGTGTCCAAACCATTAAACTAGAGGATTATTCCATACCAAATAGGGAGGATTCTAATTGGGCCTCGTCCTTGGTTTCAATCCCTACTATCGAACATTGGGAATCCATCCCCCTTAACATAATTGGTGCTAGAATGAGGGCTTCATGTATGGAAAGGCACAAAAATAGCCAACATAAAGAAAATATGATACTTGAAGACCTACCATCTGAAAATATTCCAGATCATATTAAGGAAATCTATGTATACTATCCTGAAATTCCATACATAGTATCTCATGAGGAAGTAAATGCCTTCAAGTGAATCACTAGGGAATATGCTAGACAAATCAGGGCATTACCTACAACCCCATTACTCCCTTGGAGGTGAGGTACTATTAAACCCTATGGGGTCAACACCAAAACATACTCTTGTACACATGGTTGAAGACCTAGTGGATTTAGCTTTGCATGTTATTAATCAACCTTTTGTTTTAATTCCCCAAACACCTACAATTACTCCCCCTACATGTAATTATTCTAATAATTAGGGATATTTGAAACATGAATAAGAGGAATCAAAACTAGAATAAGAGGATTCATACCGAGGAATTGATAACATGGAACATAAAAATGACAAGAACAATCAACCCTAGTTGGAAATGGATGCTTTGACACTACCTGGTCTATTACACAACTTACCTAATCATCTAGAGAAATTACTTCCAAGACATGATCCTGAAATGTCTGGATCTCCAGAAGATTATATTAAGAAGTTTATTCTCTCCATTAGGTTGATGAATGTCCAACATGAATATGTGGTCTATCATATTTTCCCTTACAACTTTGATAACTCCACCTCTTATTGGTATTTCAATCTACCTGTTGGATCCATAACCAATTGGACTAAGTTAAAAAATTATTTCTTATACAAAGTTGTGGAAGAGACCACCACTAGGTCCCTAATGGATAAATTATTCAGTGATACCATGAGGACAAATGAAAAAGTAAAGGATTGAAATCAACACTTTACCACCATCCTAAACAAATTTCAATAGGGAATAGCCCATGCTCAAGAGATACAAATTGAATTTTACACTAATTCCCTCCCAACATCAATATCAATGTTTATTAAAAGAGTTAGTAAAGGTACCTTAGATTGCAAATTTGAAGAATCCAAAACAATAGAAATTTAAATGAAAGGTTGTAAGGAGAGCCAAATTTCATTAGGAAAGAAAGAAGAAACTGAACCCAAGAGAGGGCCTTTTGTTGAAAATAGCACAAGGTAAATAACCTCTTGAAAACAATAAAAAAAGACACAACCGATATGGAGATCTTACAAAGGATGATAAAAATACTCTAATGAAATTGTGTACATGAAGAGGAATGTTGGGGAAGGTTCTTTGTCACAAAGACATTAAAAACTTTTCCTTGAAAGTCCTCCTCTTTTCAAGGATATTGAACCTCCCCCAACTAATGTGAATATTTATTTGGGAGAAGTAGCTTCAGATAATTTATGCACTTATCATCAAGGAAATCACTCTAAGAAAACTTGCATGTAATGGATAGATGTAATGAACTTAATGGAAAATAAATTTCTAGATGGATGTTCTCTAACCAAACAAGATGATGATAGAGCAGTAAGAGTTGAAGATGAAGAACCTATGGAAAATTTCAGACAGGAAGCCATGGCATTATGGGATATAATTCATGGGGTAAATGTGTTTGAAGAAAATAATGTGATAGATAAAACCATTCTTTTGCATACCAGGAGGAAAGGCCATGTCTCACAACCACACCCAGATGTCTCTCAGACCCATAAAAAACCATACACATCTATACCTATAGTTAAACCCACTCCTATAACCATCAATATGCCTAAATTTGTAGATCAGGGGTCAGAGCATATGAAATATAATGTGGTTGAAGACATAATAAAATTAAAGCCAATATCTCAATGATGGATCTCTACAAAATATATCACCATAAAACCCTTTTTCTCATATCATTAAAGGATGAAAAGACTCAAACATTAGATTCTTTCTAATCCACAAACATAGCTAGTTTATACAATCCTCAAAACAATTTAGTCAATACAACATCAGTTGAAAAGAAATCCAAGATAACAACTCCACCTTTCTTACTAACGTTTGAAATTTTTAGTTGTAACCTACACAACTATCTGGTAGACTCTAGAGCTTCCTCGAATGTCATGCCTTACTTTGTCTATAAAAAACAGAATTCAATTCCTGCCAAGAGTTCTTCTCATATCATTAAATTAGATAGATCATAAATAAATGTCATTGGAGAACTGAAAGATGTTACAATCAATATTCTTCAAAACCCAAGATACATCAAGTCATTGACATTGTTGTAGACATCCCGGAGGCCTACGGTATCTATCTCAGTCGATATTGGTCACATAAACTCCAAGGGTATTTTTCCTCATATTGGTCTCACTTATGGTTACATTGGAATGGACAACCTAACAATATTAGAATTAATCGAGAAAAATATTTGAAACGCAGTGTGATTGATTTAGAGGCATCAAATGGACCATCCACATCTGAATTCCCTATCCTAGGGAACTACTCGTTGGATTCAAACATTCGAAATTTCATATCTTTGAAATATGAAATTTTAGTTGCACAAAAATTGGATTTGCCTCTACAAAAGCATGAGAGTTTTTCAAAAATATGAAACTCTACCAATGGATATTCTGTGACTAGTATTTCGGAAGAAATTCCAAAAAAAAAAGGACAACATAGTACCCCATGGTTCTCCTGAAATCTGGACACTTTTATTTGATGCACCCAAGTCTCAAGAAGGATAAGGGGTCGGATGTGTTATCGTGGAATCAAAGGGTAAATGAAGTTTGCTATATTGTAGGCTAGAAATTGAGTGCACAAATAATACTTCCAAGTATGAAGCCTTAGTTCGGGGTCTAAATAAGGCTATTGATTTAAATATCAAACCACTCCAATTTTTTGGATATTTTGAAATAATATTAAGACAGATAAAGAATAATATACACTAAAACTTGTCGCATCTTATGAATTATCAGCAAGAAGTTCACAGACTGATATACGCTTTTCTCAATTTCAACATCATTGTTGTACCTCATTCCCAAAATCTACTATTTGATTCATTTTATACAACAGATTCCAAGATATCCCCATTAGAAGACTAAGAAGCTACTAGGTTCACCATTGATTTATTATATAAACCTTCTATCCTTGATAATGTCACAAGTTGGAGAGTGTTTGAAGGATATGAACAAATAATACAATTTCTGACCAATGGAGAAAATTTCAGGGATCTTGCTATTGATGATGACGAATTTCAAAAAATTATGACTAAACAAGAGTTGGAGGGTGAAAAATATAAAGAGGATACAACAACGGTGAGACCTAGACTACACACCATGCCGAAAGGGGTAATCAATCTAGAAAATATGTTTTACCTATGAGATAAATTTAAAACCCCATTAAATGTAAAAACTGGGAGCTCTAGTCTAGCCTGTGAAGCAATCAATCTAGGAATTGTTGAAAAAACCAAGAACATAAATCTTGGGAAATCATTCTTTGCACATGAAATAAAAGCTTATCTAAATTTGTTTAAATAATACCAATATATTTTTGTATGGTCCTACCAATATATTAAAACTTATGACACAAGAATCATCTAACATACCATACCCCTCAAGAACGATGCCAAACCATTTCAATACAAATTATGAAATTTCCACCCTTCACTTGAACCCTTAATGAAAAAGGAACATAGGAAATTGTTATATGAAAAAATCAATTTTCAAGTAAGGCATTCCGCATGGGTGGAAAATTTGGTGCTAGTAAAGAAAATGACAGGTGATATTTGTCTTTATGTCGATTTTCACAATTTGAATAAAGCATATGAAAAACATAATTATCCCATGCCTCCAATCGAACAATTCCTATAAACAGTCTCCAAATATGAGATCTTCTCACTTATAGATGGTTTCTTGGGATATAATTAGGTTTTAGTCTCAGAATAAGATCGATTGAAAACTACTTTTTGTATTAAGTGGGGCACCTTTGCATACAAACACATGCCTTTTGGCTTAATTAACACAAGAGCCACATTTCATCGAGCCATCGATGTTTCTTTTAGAGGGATGATAAACAAATGTTTCATTGTCTATCTTGATGATTTAACTATGTATTGAAAAAACAAAACATATCATTTTTTCTATCTAATGAAAATTTTTGAAAGATGTAGAAAATATGAAATCTCCCCAAACCAAAAGAAAACTATTTTTAGGGTAACTAAAGAAAATATTTTAGGACATTTATATGAAAGTTTGGCATAAACATGATCTATATATGGTAAGAGTGATTTCCTAGCTTCCATTTCCCCATAATAAGAAATCCATGAAATCCTTCTTTGGGAAGATTAACTTTGTCGGGAAATTCATTCTTGACTTTGCTGAAATAATTGAACCCTTACAAAAAATGATTCACAAGTATGTTGATTTTAGATGGAATAAAAAAGAAAAGGAATACTTTGAGAAAATCAAGATTTTTATCTCTCAAGCACCTATTTTATGCATCCATGATTTCAACAAGGAATTTTTCCTTTACACCTTTTCCTCTGATCAATCTCTGGCAACCTTTCTTACTTAAAAGGGTGATGATAAAAATTAAGTTCCTATTTTTTTCATGATTACCAACTTACAAGGGGTGGAGATGAACTACCTTTCCATTGATAAACAATCCTATGTTGTGTATAACATTGTTAAGCATTTCATATCATACATTATTAAGAACCATACTAAAGTCATAGTGCCCCATGTTGTCGTGAGGTTATTTTTCATGCAGCAGAAATTAGGAGAGCAGAGAGGAAATTGGATGATTGTTGTCCAATAATTTGATCTTGAATTAAAACCCACTAATATGGCTAGGGATCAAGGGTTGTGTAAGTTATCTTTTCAATCTCAAGATTCTACAAAATCGAGTGAGTTTGGATGGGAAAATTGATTGTTTGTTTGTTGCAACAAAATACTTTTTATCCCGCCTAATAGTGACTCACGATAGTCCAAACTTTTTATTTCCTATATCATGGTATGTTCCCATATCATTTGAATTCTAGATGAAAAAGAGTGTTGCGATTGAAATATTCCCAGTACCATTTGATAAACTCAGTCTTATTCCAAACAAAAATATGATGGAGTATTGTTAATATGATTAGATAAAGAGGATGTAGAAAAGGTATTAAAAGATCTCGAGATGGCCCAGCTAGTGGGAATTTTGCAGGGGAAACCACTTCCCATAAGATTTTGAGGGTTGGTCACTATTGGAAAAATTTATTTAGAGATTCTCATGCATATCTTAGAAAGGGTAAGATTTTTCAAATAAGTGCGGGAAAGGAGAAGAAGGCATCTATCAAATTACAACCAGTAATCATTTCTATAACATTTGAGCATTGGGGAATAGATTCTATAGGATAAATTAACTCACACTCGTCAAAAAAACACAAATACATCTTAAAAGCAATATATTATTTCACTGATGGTTGAAAGAAACTCCCCTCGCTATATTTAATGAGAAGGAAGTCATTTAGTTTCTCGAACAACATCTAATTTCTAGGTTCCGGGTACTATCTGTGATTGTGCTTAACAATGCTACTTATTTTTTTTCTACTCTTTTGACTGAATTTGGACTTGACAAAGGGATTATCCTTAGATATTCTGTCAACTAATATCCATGGGGAAATGGTGTAGGAGAGTCTAGAAATAATAATTTAATTTTTAACCTAAAGAAAAATGTTACTGAAAATCATAATAATTGGAATAATACTTTACATAATGCACCATGGGCTGATAAGTTGGCCCTTAAGGAAGCTCTAGGCACTTCTCCCTATTTTCTTGTTTATGGTCAGGAGGTGATATTGCCAACAAATATCTATCTCACATCTCTGCAACTATCCTAGGATTCTAGAGGTCATCCTCTCTCCATTATGCAACAACACATTCATACAATTCTTATGCTAGAGGAGGAAGGGGAAAAGGCTAAGTGAAAATTCCCATCCCACCAGTAGTTGTTTAAAAGGTGGTTTTATAAGCATAAATTTGGGGACAATAACTTTGATTTTTGGGATTTAGTTCTAAAATGGGACAAAGTTCATGAACCTAAAGGAAAACACTTTAAATTTCATATTCTATGGCTAGGTCCTTCCCTGGTAGTTGAGAAAATTAGGGATGGAAAGTATAAATTACATAGCTTGGGAGGTGAATTGGATTCTCTCCTAGTCAATGGCTAGGGCCTCACAATATTTTTCACCTAGCTACTCCATGGGAGTAGTTTTGTACTATAGATTTTTATTATGTTTACTTTATTTTCGTTTTCTTTCCTTTTTGACTAATTGTTGTTTTATTTTGATTATCATATTTTTTCTTGCATACATCCATAAGTCTTATATTTTTAATAAGAGTGATGTGATTTCATCTTGTGGAAGAGCACAAAATATAGGTCTCAAACTTGATACCTTGTATATTTGATACCAAAGGTAAGGGGAATCAACTTTGAATAGGAATATATATATATAT